>JACWBX010003940.1:36681-53424 GCA_014622435.1 Polypedilum pembai
CTTTCCCTTCATTCCGTGCTCTTTTTTTGATGGATTTTGATTAAGCACACGAAAATAAAAAGTAAGCAAAAAATGAAAATCTAGTGCGCTATACTGTTGTAAAAATGCCACAAAACATGAAAGTTATTTGAGTGCACTCGAGTGCTAAACTTTTTTTTTTCATGATAAGTCTCGACGTTCTTGATTGAAACGTTTAGTGTTAAATTGAATCAAGTCCACATCATTAAATTTATTTAATAAAGTGAGAGAGAACTTTAGTAATCGAAAACACTTTACAACTTTTCGTTTATATATCTTCAGCAAGTTATTTTTGATTACTCGGGTAAATGTTTATAAAGCAGTTTAATAAAATTCAGATATTGTGCTATTTACTTTAAATAAAATATTTATTTGAATATTTTTATAAAAATAACTCAATTTGAATGATTTTAATTCATTACAGAAATTAAAAATTTGAATATAAAACAGAGCTCGAAGTCGACTAAAAAATTATAAGCTAAGTCGACTTACGCACAAATTTTTAGTCGAATTCGGATTCTGATATGAATTTTGTTGCAATTTTAAGTTTAAAACAGGGGGATAGACACGGTGGCAAAGTGGCAAAAAGTTGCAAAAATTTATTAGAAAAGTGACAAAAGTGGCAAATTTTTTGCCACCGTGCCTATCCCCCTGGTTTAAAAATATAAACAAGAATTTTTAAATTCAAAATGACCGTTATTTTTAGAAAACTTTTATACGGATTTATTAAAATTTCACTTCAAAAACTTTCCATCATTTATTTGCTCAAAACAACATTCCTATGCTTTCGTGTTTGCAGTATAGATTTTTATGTCCGCATCTAATTTGATTTAGAATCAGAGTAGAAAACAACAAAAACAAAGAAAATTAATAATGAAATGAATATTTCATGACACAAATCAGTAAAGTTCATTTAATATTCATTTGAGTTAATTCACTTTTCGTATTTCAGTGGCGGCAGCAGTTGGAAGGTAGAGAAGAGCACAAAGAAACACAAAAACAAACTTTTTTTTGGTCGAGTTAATTAAAGTTGGTGAAAAAAATGGTTCTAAAAGCTTTGCGATGTTTCACACTTTTTTATATGTGGCTATGGTCAATGTCGTTTTGCTGCCTCTCGGTGAGTATGTGTGTACCTTGTCATTTGGTGGTTCTTTTCTCCTCAATTTTCATTAATTTAAAACAAAGGTCTCGCACACCTTTTCGGATTAGACCACAGATATGTCAAGTGCCTGATTTAATCACCATTTCTATTCCCAGCATGAGCACTAAATTTCTTCTCTTCCATCATCATCAGATTACTGACAACTTTAAGGGAATTGCCGGCATGAAGCGTCGAAAGCAGTTTAAATTTTTATTACTTGCTGCTTTGGCTTTTATTTGCTTTCAATTTTTGATAAAATCCCTCATGTATTTCTTATTAACATCAATTTGGAGCAAAAATGCTAAGCTCAAAAAAATAAAAATTGAAAATGCCTCAAAGGAAATTGAGCTGATTCCATGCGAAAGCTTTAATACAAGACTGTAGGAGGATGAACTCACAATTTTCATTTGACATATATAAAAATCGATGAGAAGAAATTCTGAAAATTTTCTTTTTCTTGTAAAAATGTTTTTAATTTAATGATTTTTTGCTCGAGGAGAAAAGATTGTTGCTGTTGTAAGAAATAAATAAATTTATGTGTGGGCAAAAAGGAGAGACATTTTTCTTCTTAGAAAAATTGTAACTAAATATTAATGACAATGCTTACACGAAACATTTCATTGTTCGAAAATGTCGAATCTCGTGTAATATCTTAAAATAGAAATGAACTTTATGTCAATTATGTGATGGTAAACATCTAATCTTCGTTACAGGCACTTAAATTTTTCTATGAAATTCTCAAAAATAATGCACTAGCAGGAAAAAGTAAGAAAAAATAATTAAAAGTAGCAAATAGTAGAAAAAAGTAGTTTTTAGTAGGAAATTTTTAAATATTTCAGATTTTTTGATTTCAGTTTACGACTATAAACCTTTTCTAAATGCAAATATGATAATAATTTCAAAAAAAAATTGAAGCTGGAAATTACTCATTTTTGAAATCTTCAATAATATAGAATTTGAAAATTCTTGGACAGTTTTCCATTGCTAATCTTGTTTAACCATAAAATATCAATATATAAATTCTAACAATAGAATAAAACTTATGGATGTCAATAACATTTCACAAGAATTCTATGCATTTATGTTTAAATTAATTTACTCACCTTTACTTATATTCGATTTCACTTTTTTTTTCTAATATTTTGTCATAAAAACACTGCAAATAAAAAGAAAAATTTTTTAATTTAGTTAAAATTCTTTTCAAAATGTGTCTGTGCCAAAATATAACAAAAATTTTCGTCCCCAAAATAAAAATTTATTTCCCTTTCTTGTTACTAAAAAAGCAGAATGTAGAAGATAAAAATCAAATTATCATTCCGAGTCGCATTATTATCTCCATCATAACCGAATAAGTAAAAAGCAAATATATGTGTGTATATGAAAGAATTGAAGACAACACAGGAACAGGAACGTACATATGTCAATTGTTTTCATGGAAAATAATGCTGAGTGACAAGCCTACAATATGCAGCACACACATGCTACACTCTCGCTTTAGTCTATGCTGGAGGGAAAGGGAATCACATCACACACACAAAATATACTGATGCGCAAAGAGACTAACGAGATTTTTCCATTCTTATATGGTTAAATATGAACGGAAAGACAACCCGAAAGTGAAAGAAGAATTAAATTGAAATGATAAATAGTTTGAGTAGTGAGAGGACAGGAATTTTGTGTTTTTTGAAAAATTTGGAATTTCCTGTTTCGAGGAAGAGGAAAAAAAATGTTTGTAGTCGCTCAACCCCACTGTTAGTTGTGCTTCTGTGTCATGTCACTCGACAATTATTGTCTTTCACTTTATTCAGTGACTGCTGCTGCCACAACTACGACTACTGTTTGTATGTAGCTGATTGACAATGAGATGACATTTTATCCATATTAAATGCCTTTCATGTTCTTCCTCCAATTGGATAATGAGCAAGAAATGTGGGCTAAATGTCATTTGTATTTGCATCACTGTCTGTCTGACTCTGACTTGTTCTCGTTATAATGTCAATTTTTAAAATAATAATAATGAAAAAAAGTCTACCAGGCGTAAATAAGAATGAAAACTTTATAGTGATTATATTGATATTATGGCTGACACTTGCTGCGAGATCAGACTCGTTTTCTTTTCATCCATTCATATTGTTTTCGGACATTGTCGTTTGCTTGTCACATAAATTTGCTGCTTTATCGTTCGTTGTCATTTTCCTCGAACAAAAAGCATTTTTTCTGTTATAAATTGCTTAATTAAAGCGATGCTTCATACATGAGAGAATATTTGTTTACCTATTTGCATTTTATAGTGCGTGTGGCTTAATAAACTTATTAAGGATGACAGCTTTTTGTTATTTGCCTTTGTTTTTGATAAATTGAAGGTATTGAATTGCTTTTAAAAAGCAACATATTTTGATGTAAAAATATATGAATATTTTAGTAACTGATTAACTTTTTTACTTTGTTTCGAATAGTTTTTAAATATTTTGTAACAAATTGTAAGCATTTGAGTAATTTTCACAATTTTTAAACAAATCAAATAATTGTTTACAAAAATTTATTTTGAATTATAACGGTTAAATTAAAAATTTCCTCGAGCTTCAATTTCTTGTTAAGAAATTAACTGTTTAATTTGCTCACTAACTTTTATAAAAAATATCATTTAAAATGTAACCCAAATGTTTCATTTGACAGAACAAAATTACAAAAATCATTTTCGCATTCTCGCTGTCTCTGCTGTTCTTCTTTCTGTTTCCTTGCCATAATCATTTATTATAAACTTGTTATGAAAAAAATTTTGGACACACTGCTCCCTTCTTTTTCCCTTTACCCGTTCTGCTCATTTATGGCGTGGGCAATTGACCCAATTCTCTTTTTTTTCGCTCTCTCACTGAGATATGAAATAATAAATTGAAATAACAATTTTTTATTCTTTACATTTGTTGCACAGTTATTTTCCCATTTGCAAAAAAAAATAAAATGAGAAGATTCGCATGTGGACCATGTTAAAAGGAATTTTTTTTCTTTTTTGAGTACACACAGATGCGATATGAATGATATGATACGTAAAATATAATTTCTAAAAAGCAAACAAGTTCTCGCTCGCAGACAATTGATTATAAAGCAAACAAAAGTTGTTAATTAAATTTTTTATTGAATCGTTTTTCTCATCGTCCTCCTAAACAGAATTGTACGCATGATATAATCATAAATTTTTGTTTTCATGGCGTGAATGAGCGAGCAAAAGGAAAAATAAAAAAAACATTCAGTAGCACCAGAGGCACGCAGATGATGAACAGCAACTTTTTTTTACATTCGCGTGGCTTCTCCATTCTCTTTTCGAGTGAAAACTGCAAAATAACAGAGAGAGAAAGATTCATTGCTCTTCTGTTTCGGGTGGAAGTGATATAACAGACTTTCAATGTTCACTACACAACAATAACATGAGCTGTATAAGTTTATGGATGAGTCGGAATAGAATGAAGAGGAAATGAATTGGAATTGAAATTGAATTGAAAGAGGAGCTAAATGTGAGCAGCTTTTTTGTCTTTCTCACTCTCATTCTGTGAAGAATTCAATTTAACGAGAAATTTTTAAAAGCAAAAACCACAGGCCTCGACTTGCATTCAATGTAATTAATTTGTCAATGTTGAATTTTTTTTTGTTGATTTTATTAAACATAGCAATTTCGCATATGTATGCAATTACAAAGACAGAGTCAGAACTCAAAAAATGCTCTGAAATAAATTTAAATTTCTTCTTTTTAATGTTTATAAAAGAAATGTTTAATCTTTTATCTGAAATTAAAATAAATGTAGATTAAAGTTGATATGAAATTGCACTTTATTCTGTTAATTGAGCAGTAGCAAAAGAAATTTTCAGCAACGATATCTTAATTGTTATTGAGCGTTTTCTTTATTGTTTTGCAACTTTAAAAGAAATCTTGCTGTGCGGTTTCAACTTTTTCTTCTTTCTTTCGCACTTAATGTAAGAATAGCAGCAACATTGAGTTCATGAGTCGCATGTATGTAATGCAATCGTTATCGCTCGACTAATAACGACATTTTGCATTTTTATTGTCTTGCTTTAGGGCCATTACTGCTTTTTTGCTTTATTCATGAAGATTATGACATGCCAAGTGGGTAGAAATTGTTAATTGAACTTTTCAACAACTTTAGCTTTGAATTTTAGCTCTCCTCGCTGGATGTATTATTATTCATAAGAAAAGAAGTTGTAAAAGTTTATCTTTCATGCAAAGTAGCAAATAATTTATTCATAATACTCAAACTCTAATTATTTTAGACTGACATGTGACGGTTTCCACTACTATGCACGACTTACTCTGCAAGTCAATAGCTACAAGCACTCTTCTACAAATTTATCTTCACTTTTGCTACGTGTTTACGAGTGATGCTGTAGTAATCGAAACACTTGTTATTTCTCACTTTACCTTAGCACAACTGTTTGTTTGCCTTCAAAATGTGCATCAATGTCGTTTCTTTTGCCATTGACAACTATTGTTGCTGCAATCGTTCAATTTGTGTTCTGTACATTTCGACTGCTTCTTATTTTCTCTTCTTATCCTCCTCTTCTCCGCTCGTTTCGACATGAGTTTAACAGAACAGAGAATTGGTTATTGTTCTTCAATTTTAATTCAAATAAACACATTTTTTATTCTTTCTTCTGTGTGTTGAGAAATGCAGAGAAGCATAAATGCCATGCTGCTATTGTTTGTGTAGAAATAAAAAAATTCTTTTTTCTCTCTTTCGTCTTTTTATGAATGAATTTAGTGTATGGTATGAAATGAAATAAGAACCAAAAAATTCTCTCTTCATTGCGGGTGGGAAGAAGTCAATGATGCTGTGTGTATGTGTGAACGACAATATGCTATTACGCAAATTAAGTGGGAAAAATTCTTTTTCTTTTCTGATGATATTGAAATTTCTGTTTCTTCATTTTGATATTTTTTTTTTCAAGTTCTGTTCTATTATCTTTTTACACATTTGAGACTTGATAAAAATGTGTTTATATTCATTTTTGCCAGATGACAACTTTATAAGCAATTTTTGAATGAAAAATCATCATTTTTCTTAATGAGGTTAATTTTGTGATGACAATAAATTAAATGAAGATTAAGAATGAATTTTTAAATAAAAAAATATTTAATTTAGCAAAAAAGATGCCATTTTCATATTGGCCAAAGAACTATACATTTTTCAAGATTCGAAATATGATTATTGTTACTTTATAAATTGAAATTAAATTAATTATACTTTAAAGTTAACAAATATACAACAAATCAGTTAACATTTTTCAATTACATGAAATTAAATTAAAACATTAAAAAATTTCTTTTAAATTTTTATTCTTTAAAAGAATAAATGCTTGTCGAATTCTTTTAAGCTATTAAGATTAAAATCGCGATATTAAAAATTATCAAAAGAGTTCTCAGGCCGTATACATAAGTTTATTTTACTCAATAAACTAACAATAAAAAAATCAGGAAAACAGAAAAATTAAATCAAGAATAAAATATTAGATTTTATTATGTTGCAACATGTGTAGTTACTAAACTTTGAAATTCAATTCAGGACTTTTTAGAAGTTATTTAACGCATAAACTTGATCATTTTTAATTTTGCCTTCTTGTAACAAAAACATCATATAGAATTTTAAAAAATTTCTCATTTCTTTGCATTTTATCTAAGAGTACAAATGAAGCGATTTTTGCAATTTGTTTTTGGCAATTTTCAGTGGTTTTTAGCGTTTTACGCAGGGGAACAGACACAAGGGTTAAAATTTTGCCTTTTTTACCATCATGTCTATCCATCTGGTTTTATGCGACTTCAGCGATTAATTTTTTTGTTGAATGACGTTTATTTTTATCTCTTGATAATATCAGAACAATTTAAAACTTAATTAAACCTTTCTAATTCAAATTACTCAATAATGCACCACACTGTGAATAAAATATACTTTTTATCTAAGAAATATTCAAAACACGTTACATATTAATAAAGAAAGAATAAAAAAATAAATTCATATAGAACTTTAATAATTTTGTCAAACAAAAGAGATGACAAATTGTGGTGAGTCTAAAGCAAACAATGAAGAAGACAAAAAGAAAGAAAAATAAAATAAAATTCCCATCGTGTTTTATAATTCGAAAATATGAAAATGAATTGAAAAGTTAAATGTATAAAGCATTTTAAAAATGTGTTGTGTTTCTTGAGTCTTTACAAGTCCAAAAGAATGTCAATTCAATTATTTATTCAATTTTTTACAAACGTGAAGAAGATTTTTTTCACACTCGTATTAAAATTAATGAAAAAAAGACAATAACGAAAAAAGAAAGAGAGAAGAAAATTTGTCAAATTAAACTGTTAGTAACGCTCGTCATCATTTTTTAGCTACTAAAAATTCATTAAAAATCTTGTCTATAATAATTTTAATAGGCATCACGGATTGTTAACTTCTTTTTCGTGCTGATTCAATTTTCATTTCATAATGTTTAAAACATCGATTGAAAAAAAAGAAAATTAAGTGAACATCATGCTTCTTAAGTAAAAAATTGCACTGTGTGTGATTGAATGATAAAAGTGATGGAATAAGCAAAAACCAGAGGAGAACTTAATTGCCAAGCATCCAAGCACCACACAAATGTTGATGTTGTTAATAATGATGAAAACAGAAACTTGAATTTAACCACATGTGTGTGCACATAACATAATTATTATCAGTTTCCAACAACCAACTCTTCAACACCCAAACATTTCTCTTTATCTGTATTTGTGTCTGTCTGTATTGCACTTGCATATCATTTTTTCACTATCATCATCATTTTTATCTTACATTTCATCATCATGCCGCTTGATGTCATTGTCCTTATGTCGCACTGTAAGTACAATACGCGCGTCGTTTTGAAAACGAAAAAATGCGTGATAAAATTTTTCTTCTTTGTACTTGTTAGTGGAAGAAATGAACATTTTTGTAAAGTGGCACCGAAAAAAAAAGGAATTTTGGTGAGAATTTTTTGTTATTAAATTGCATAATTGTCTTGCATTGCAAGGATAGGGAAAAGATTTTTGCAAAATAAACACTTAACTCAAAATTATTGAAATTATGTTGGATAAATATTATAAGAATCGATTCCATATTTGAATTTAATTGAGTAAATTTTTACTATTAATTGTTAGATAAGAAATGACAATTATTTAAATAAATTATAAATTTGTCACTAAAAGAACAAAAAAAGATCTCTCATTGCCTTTTCAGTTCAAATTAAACAACCGTTAAGAATGTTTGAAACAAAGAATTTTTTTTGCGCTCAAAAAGGAACAAATTTGAAGAATTTTTTTATTTTTGCGGCACAATTCCTCACGGAAACCTTTTTTCTCGCTTCAAGTCACTTCAAATTCAGCAAAAATGGCTTAATGCCGCTTTATTAATTTTGCATGCTACTCATTAGAATAATTTTTCGTCTTACAATCAAAATGACTTAATTTCGCTTACCTAATAGAGAAATTCATGCAGAAAGCGAATTAAAGCAATCTGATTGTCAATTTCCTTTCGTTCTACTTACGCTTGACTCGTTACAAGGTCTCGTTTTTTATCAGATCTAAATTGATCTAAAAGCAACAATTTTTCATATTTTTCTACGCACAATTGTCAAAAAAAGACTTGGAAGGAAGAAATCATTGCCAATTAATAAAATTCTACAATTTATTTGACAAATGAAGTCCTTTGATAGTAATAAAAAAACCAACACAAGAGCATATTCCAAGCTAATTTGGAAGCAATTGATTCTCTCCATGATCGTGTTTCGCATGGCGGTAGCAATTCAAATTAAATTTATGTGAATTTAGATAAAATGCCTTTTTGATAGCAGCATTGCGCTATGAATTGTCATAAATTTCCTTTCTTTGCTTTCATCTTTACTTCGTCGCTACTAGTTTGACAATAACAACGCCGATGACAATAAAAAAAAGCTTGTGGAATTGGAAGGAGCGACAATTTGCATGATAATTTGCTATAAAAATTCATTCGTGTGTGTTAGAGAATAAATGCAAAGAGAAAAAGAAACAAAAAATTGTAACAAACTAGTAATTGACTATCAACGCCTTCAACGCTCGCTTGCTTCAGCGAAAAAAGAGGCGAAAAATTAAATTAAAGAGTGGAAGACTGTCCACTCTTTCTCTCTTTTGCGGTCTTTATAAAGAGTTAATGCCTGTGAGCGTGAATGCAGACACATTAAGGAGGAGAACGAGAGACAACGCCATAAGGTCTTAAAAAATAAACACTAAAACACGAAATAGGGGAAGAAAGTAAACATTAAAATATTCACATGAACATAGAGACTGTTTGTAACTTTTCACTTTTTTTCTCTCATTTACATCATTCGTCGCCTCCACTCTTCTTCCTGACTGTCAGAATATTTTTTCTCTCGCTTTTTTCTGGGGTTGAATTAATGACAACATCAAAAAAGACTAACAGATGATGCCACACATTGATGTTAATGTGACTACTGTATATGTGAATGAAACTATTTTTAGTTGAGTTTATAATGAATTGAATTTTAATGATTTTCGACCTATTAAGTTTTAACAGCTAATTCTTAAAAATTGAAATTAGAAAATTTAGAAATACTTAAAATATAAAAGATCAAATCTTAGTTATTAAACAATTCTGCTTTAAGGTGTGTGGTTTGCTATTAAATTTTTAGCGCATTTTTGCAAAAAAATACGCTATTATGTCCACGATGGCTGGCTGGCTGACTGGACTAGTCATGACTCGAGAACGGAAAGCCGTGGAAAGATGATCGAGACCTTTTTGGAAAGGTCTCGATGCGTAGGTTAGCCATCAAAAGAGATTTTTCAGAGATCATGCCGGTACATGGTGGTGGGCCATGAACTTTGGTCAAAAAATTTTTTCCGCCAAAAACGTTCAAAATTGAATGAAACGTCAAAAAAACATGTTTTTAAAAATTTTCAAAAATCATGGCCTACGCCATGCACTCCAGGCACAATGCCATGAACTTCGAAAAATTCAATTTTTTTTAAACATATGAGTATAGCATATCGTTGGAAAGGTCTTGAAGCGTAGAATACGATTGTAACTAAATATTTTATATTCGAGTCAGTACATGTCGGTCAAAGGCAGTACATGGTGGTCCGGCATGATGTTGGTCAAAAAGTTGCCTAATGTCATGAAACATAAAGAAAATATGTCAGAAATGATTTTTGAGACACAATATCCTATTGCATGCATTTCAGACACTAGTACATGATCTTATAAAAAATCCTCAATAACAGATGTAAAACATATGGTAGAAAAGGTTTCGAAGCATAAATCAAAAAAGCACCTAAAATTTTTCGTATTAGTATCAATTTTGTTGCATTCTGAAGAACAAAATTATTAACAAACTTGTCACCAACAAGTGTTAGGCGAAATAATTTGAAACTATGTCGCCAAACATACTGATCTGCCAAGGCAAAAATGCGCTATAATCTTCGACTAGCAGGGCGTCGAGATTGATCTACTTGTTTTATACAAATTCAAAGAATAAATATTTCAAAAGAACCTTCACATAAAGAGGTAAAAAAAGTATTCATCATATCTGGAGGTCTTTTAATGATTGTAGTGATGAATTTAATGCAAAGAAACTATACCAGTTTTTATTCATTCATCCATTTGCAGATGCTTACAATTCTTAACAATTTATAAACTCGATATCAAGGAGAAATAACTCTTTCAAGAAAACTTAACAAAAACATTTTGAAGAATTCTGAGTTATAATGTTTTCACTACAAAGAATTATTTTCCCTTGCTCAATATATATATTTATATGATCGCAAATAAAACATATGTATGTAAAGCGAATAATAAAAAAAGAAAGAGAGAGAGAAAGAAATGATGACTATGAATTGGATGATGTGAATGACGCAGGAAATTAATAAATTTTTTAATAACGTTTTATGCTCGGGCAATTAACTGGACTGGCCCCTTCACGACGTATTAAATTTATATATACATTCTCTCATAACAGAGCGACATAACATGAGCAAAGAATTGATTGGCATGAAAAATTTACTTCACGATGAGAACATTTTGTCGATTGTCATCGAGCGAGAGACACAAGTGAGGCACAACAAAGGAAAATTGACTTTTTTTTCGTAATCAATCAATGTTTTTGTGTGTCTGATTTGTTGTGATCAAGTTGAGTTGTGTGTAATGACAAAAATTGTCCATGATCGTGATTCAGGCAGTTCATTCCTCTTTTCTGCTCATCTTTTAGAATTATCATAAAAAATAATTCACGAACTTTTACGTGATGATGATGATTGGAAAATAGACACAAAAATAATTTATTTAAATGCGTACAAATGGCAAATATTAGTTTTTCTCTTTCCGCTCTTACAAATTGAATGTTTGAGGAAATTATTGCAGTTTCCAAGAGTAAAGTTTTTTTTTATGATCAATTTCGTGTTTAAATTATTATATGAATGACATTTTAAGTTTTTCCCTCTCTTCTTGACTACATGATGAGAATTCGAAGGAGCGAAAGAATGGCATGAAGTTGAAATAAACAATTTATGATGATGATGGTGATCATAATAATCTTTCTTAATGCCAACAAACAAACATAGAATAATAAGATATTGAGGTTAAGGTGTGTGTGAATATTAAATTTTTTTTTTAACTTTGAATACAAATGGTCGATTGCTTTTTTTTATTTCTGAATATTTGAGGAGAGTAAAATGTTGTAAAAAAAATGTGAAGACGCTGTGTGAAGATATTTGAAGAATTTTACGTTTGTATGACTTCATAGGTATATTTTTATTACATTTCGGTTTTGCGGTAGAGATAAAAATATTATTTCATTAATTTTATGATAAGGATTTTGTATGATGAAGTTTTTATAAATTTACTAGTTTTAACTAAAAATTTCAATAAAAGTCGTAACAATAAACATTTTTGTTCATTATTTCTAAGAATTAATTATTAAAAATTATTATCATGCAGATAATTTAGGTTTCAAATTTTGAATACTTGTGATTGAAAAAGAATTTTAAAACATCTAAAGCTTGTAACTTTTTTTTGCAAAACATTTATTATTTTTTTTGCCAATTAATCGAAAATCTTTCACAAAATGACCATACCAGTATTTTTTCTTTCTCTTTTCAATCATTCATAATCAGCTTATGATAAATCATCATTTTCTGCAAGTGAAACAAACGAGAATGAACTCATGCATGCATGTCGACATGACGTTTCTATGGCTTTAACTGAGGAGTTGCTCACATAATAAGAAGCAAATAAATAAATAAATTGATGAAAGGGAAGGAAGAAGCTTATAATTCATCAATAAATGTCTATGTCACTGCCACTGCGCGCACTCTTTGTTATACATTCGACTGATCATCAGCATATTTTTATGTTTTTCATTTTTGGTTAAGGTTAAGAGCTGCTTTTGATTTAATGTCGCCACACAAGATCATCTTTTTACATATTATAATGATGATGATGCTCGCACATTTACATATTATACTTATAACCCAAAATGATGATGTATTTTATCTTATATTCTCATGCTAATTTTCATCGAAATCGAAATGTTGTTCACAGAAAAATCTTTTCGTTTATTATTTATGTATATAGCAAACAAGTAAGAGAAGAGAGAGAGATAGATTGGTATATTATGTAGATCATATGCATGAATTGCCATTATACTGAGCATTTTGTTGATATACAAGATGGAAAGAAGTTGTCGAAGGCAAATCAATAATTTTCAATCACATGTCGATTGAGGAAGTGTACAACAGAGCATAAATATTATGTGCAATATATACAGCACGAGCAAATTCTATGTCGCAAAATATTTACATTTGAGATATTTTACTCCCTCATATTTGAGTGCAAACATCTTGCCTGATGCTCCATAGACATGTTATGTTAACAATAATTCCCTATCTCTGCCTCCCTTATGGCAAAAATTTCCGATCAATGAAGAAGTTAAAATTATTCGAATGCAGCCCCTCAAGGGAAGATGTTATGCTAAGGCATATATGAGAGAGATAAGATTGCTATTGCAGTGCTTTGAATCATGATAAAATTAATGCACAAACAATATTTTATGAAAATTTATTTTAATTAAACTTCTCACAGACAAAATTGAAATTATGAAGAAAGTAAATCAATAAAGAATTTTTAAAATTCACTCAAGTGACAGAATTTACTTAATAAAAATTTTAAATACAATCTCTCTTTTGATAAGCTCACTTCTTCTTGTGTGTCGCATAATTTTTATTAGAAAAGGATGCAATAAACCTATCTTTAATACATACATGGCGCAAGTATGTCATCATATATAGTGAAAGAGAGAAGGAAGATATTCATTCAAAAGGCAAAAAAAACCGCAATCTAAATAAAGCAGAAGCAAAGTATTAGTAGAGAAGGAAAAGAAGCATCTCTTTCAGTATTTTCTCATAAATATGTATATAGATGCAGAAAGGCAAAGACAACCATTGGTGTAACGGCAAAAAGGAATGTGATATTATGTCGCATATTAACTTATTGATGTTGCAGCAAAAGAATAAAAAGAAGAAGAAGCAAATTAATGGTAGAGTAAGAGAGAGAAACATAACATGATATCTTTCAGAACTAAAATGATTGTGTAGTTGGTGGCATTTTCATAACGTCATTCCCTTTGGCTGTTGCAACTGATTGCAGTAACATCATAATTGGTTTTATAGAGAAGTGCAAGAACATAAATTTCCATTTATAGATTCCCTTTGTGTAAAATGTCGACTGTCTGACGTTTGTGGTGTTATGGAAGTTGAATTTTAAATGTCAGCAATAACATTTTTGCAACATTGTATGAATCACAGACAAAATCAATTTTGTCATAAAAGGTTTGAAGTATTTCATATAGAGACATTTTAATATTTTCAGTCATGGAAACGTTTCAAGTATTTATATCTAAAATATATTTAGTTGAAATTCTAAATTTAGAAAAAGTTTCAAAATAATATTTTTAACGGAAAATATTTAAATTTTTTTGACCGTTAAATTGAAAAATTTTTAATTTGATCTATTAGAAAATCTAAAAAGTCATCAAAAAGAAAATTTCTTAATTAAAATATTTAATTTAAATACAAAGTGCAATACCACACATGAGAGAAGAAACCTTAGTGTTATGCTTGCTGCAATTGAGGCCAATTGCGTTTCGTAGGTTTCATTTCTTAAAAGATGCAATAGAATGAAATTAAGTTTAAATTAAAACCACAAGCAAAAGAAGACAACGCCTTGTTTCATCTACAAACACATGTCATTAAGAAAAACCACCATCCATGCATGCACACCTTAAGATGACATCTTCATCTGCATAGAAATTTCTTCCTTATTTCTTCATTATACAAGACAATGTAAAGCAATGTAATGAAGGTGTCTGTTTTCTCTTAACTAGCTACATTATCCACAAATAATATTACTGTTACTGCTGCTCGAGAATCTGGACTTGGATTTCACTTCTCATTCTTATTCAACAGCTTATGTCAGAAACAGAACACATTTTAGATGACCTAAATTTTTCATATCTGGAGATTAAATTTTCCTCATCCAAAATTAATTTTATTGATGGAAATAATGAGAAAGAATTATTATTATTATGAATGCATTTATGAAAACAGAACTTTGTTTGCTTAAAGATTAGTTGCGGCACAAGTGTGAAACGAAATTTAGTGTGATAAAAATGCTCTCAATAAATCAAATGGAATAAAATATCGCAACCTGTGTCTCTTCCGAATGCATTCGCTCTACTTCTGTCGTATTAAAGTGAGAACGACACAGTGTTTGTATATATTTAAGCTATCTAAAGATTCATTTCCATTAAAAGGATTTTTCCAAGCATTTGCACTAAAAAAGCCTCCCAGAAAATGAATGTTTGCATGTTTTACACTACAATGATGGGGAAAATACTTCCATTTAAGGATTAAATTGAAATGAATTCCACTAAATCCGCACTCACTCTTTTTTTCCCGCAAATGAAATTTTAAATTGACCTAAAAATTGAAGTTATGCAATAAGTTTTTATTTTTTTGAAAAATTCAAGCCGAGTACTTTCAATTAAAAGCGAAATCTGCACTGGCCATGTAATAACAGCTGCCATTTGCCTGAACTATGTTGTACTCAGCATCTTATATATGCAGTAGGCAGAAAGGAGATGATGATAATGGAACATTGTAATTCCACTGAGCAATTAACATTTAAACGTACTTATCTCGCTCTCGCTATTCATGTACGACGCAAAATAAAAATTACGAGAAGGTTATGACACTTTTGTGCGAGTAATTGAGTCAGTCGCCGACCCTTGTTAGCATTGAGAGCAGTGCAAAAAGGCATCGACATCGAGAATCGTGAAGCGGTGATTTTAAGCGCGAAGCGTGTGACCACCTGCACTTATTGACCAATCACAGCACAGCAAGGATCAAGTGCTGCTGCGTTTTCTCGTTCTTTTTTTAACCTCAATTTACTCTATTGAGTCTTGATTTTATTTTGTCGTTGCAACGAAGTTAAAGGGAAGCAAGAAAAAAAGAAAAGAAGAAAACGTTAATGTCTTTTGATGTTGTTTTCAACATTAAAAATTCTGTGTGCGTGAAACCAGTTTCTTTTTAACTTAATACTTACATAGAGAGTGGTTAAGAAGGAAATTTAAGTACATTTTTACTCTCCCCAAATATAAACATCATACACATGCATCTTAATGATCAAAATGATACGACTGTGGTTCATTCGGACGTGAAACATGAAAATTCAATATTATTTTTCATCAGACTTTGGAAAGGAGCCCTTTTATGCCCTAAAATAATGAGTAAATTTGAAAATTTTTCAACTCTATTTGATTCTTGATGATTTTTATGTCGTGGTCAATTCCTCTTCATTGCTCATGAAGAAGCAGTATAAAGAGAAGACTTATGACGTATCATAAAATACCGCGACCCAGGTATTCATTTTTATTGAGGATGATGATGATCATCATTAATTAAACTTCATCGTGAGACACAAGTAAGCGAGAAAAATTTTTAAAGGATTTTTTTTGTGCGTTGATTAATTAGAAAATACATGATTGATCAATAGTTTTTCGAAAAAAAAAAGTTGCCGACAAATTTTAAAAAAGTATTTTTTTGATCCATATGTATTTCATTAATTACCATTATGTAACATTAAAATGTTTACTAATTCATTCTCATAAATATTTCATTAATGCATTTCTTTCTCGCTTGGGTGGGCAATAAATCTTTCATCGATTTAAGAGTAGCAAGAGTTGCTGAGATGAGAATAAAAATTGATGATTTTTATTTATTAAATTTTAAAAGTCGATGCATATTCTGCTCTTCTGTATCAACAAGTTTGCTACACTTTTGTAGTAATTTTATCTTCACATTATTGAATCTCTTCTCTTCTCTTCTCACTCTCTAAAAACTTATTGAATTTCAATAAAGAATAAGAAACCAGGCCAAATCTGTAAGATATGCATGCATTGTGGCTTGATGAAATTCTTGCATCAGTTTTTTATTTCTGCTCTGTTTTCTGTGGGTAATAATC
>JACWBX010003942.1:17690-31869 GCA_014622435.1 Polypedilum pembai
AGTAATATAACATGATCAAAATCTTGGTTTTTAACTAAAAAATGATAACTTTTTTGAAAATAATAGAAGTAAAATATATTTAATTCAGAAATATAAGACTTTTTCATTTTCAAAAATAAAATTGTTTTAATATTTAACAATTAAAAAAATTTCAATAAAATTTACTATGCGCATAGTATCCGCATACTATGCGAATACTAATTTGTTCGGTATGCGCATAGTATGCGCAGGTCTGCGCATACTTTCCAAACCCTACTAAAAATCAACTTAAATTTAATCGATGAGTGGTTTATTTTTTAATCGATTAAAATTTAGTTGAATTTAGTTAGTTGCAACTAAATTTTCAAATGGTTTCGGACTCTAAGAAATATGGATTTCTTGTAAAGTTTTCAATTTTAAAATAAGATTTTAAAAGTGTTTTCTTCCTTTTATGTATTGACATTTCTGTCTATAAGAGATACAGAAGAGTGTCAAATAATTCGCAATTTTCGATTTCATATTTATCCTCTGAAGAAAAAAATACAAAAAGTTCATTGAACTCACATTTAAAACAAATTATGTCAAAGAAATTTCACGCACATACACACTTTTATTGAAATTTTCATCATTCGCGCATGCAATGAATGCAATGATGAAAAGTTCAACATCCTTTCAATTATTTCCTCTTTTACTCATTTAAAAAAATCAACAAGACATCAAAAGGCAACAGTCCTTGAAAGAATGGATTTTATTTCCTATTTTACACAAAAAGGGGAGCAAAGAAGAGAAAAAGAAGCTTTTGTAACATGAAAAATTATTTCAACGCTAATTTTTCTTTTCTCCTATTTTTCATTCATTCGCCCTTTTTTATAATTCATACAGCACGCTGAGTGTAGCAAGTAGCAACATACTCCATCGTTTGTGCCTTCAAATGAACAATATTTTTGTATATGAGTCTTTGCCTACCCCAATATTTTATTTATTATGAATTAAGAGGTGATGACAGAGTGGAGGGAGCTCCAAAATACCAAAAAAAAAGTAAAACATTGGGGAAATTTTTTATTCGCCTCACTCGTTCTACACGCCTAAGAGCATATTTTCCATTCCTCAGTGTGAAGGGAAGATGTTGAACTGTGAATGTCTTAAAAAATATTTGCAAATTAATCAGCAAGCAAAAACAACAAAAGACGGAAAATTCACAACTTGGGGTTGCGATACGAATGAAAATTCCACACGTGTGTCCAAAAAAAGTGAAGTGATAATACCGCAAGCACTCATTGTTGATGAAGGTTAGTTCTGTTACCCAAGTGTAACAACAATTGAACACGAAAATTTATGTTTTCATTTTTGAAACTGGAGATGCGAAAGAGGGAAAAAAGGGGAGCTTTTAATGTTATTGTGTTTGTGGCACATATTTGAGAATTACTTTAATGTCAATTGCAGTTAATTTAACAATTGTTGTTTTGTTATTTGAAGGGATGAAAGTTTTTGGTTCTAACAAAGAATATGAAAATTTTCTTGATAAGAGTTTTGTAAAAATAATTAGAGTCGGAACATCTTCGACAACTATTTTCCCTGGGGGTCTCAACTCGAAAAGTTGACGGTTATTTTATTCAAAATTTTTATTTGAATTAGCGCATTTCGCTACAAAAAACTTCAAATTTTCTTCAAAGAAAACGCGTTAAAATTTTTGTTTTACTTTTTTTTGTTAATAATTACTACTTTAAACTTGATTGTTTTAGCATTTCAAAACTTTCTTGAATGTTTCCTATTGAATATAGTAAAAGATCTAAACTACATTTGTAACTTTCTTAGAAATTACAATCTTTGTAAAGAACTTTTCAACGGAAATTTAGAGAGAAATTACAAAAGCGTGTAATTCAAATTAAGGGAAATAACGGTCAGTTGAGACCCTCTGGCTATTTTCTTAATTATCTAACACTTTTATATTTTTAATTCTTAACTTGTGAAAAATAAGAAAATTTCTATGATCAATTTCAAATTTTAAATTAAAAATTAATTTCTAGAAAAAAAATAAGAAAGTAAAGACTCATAGAGAAATTTATATCAAGATTTGATTTTAAAGTTTTGAAACTAAATAAATCATCTTTTCAATATCAAATTTAATTTTTTCTCAATTATAAAAAAATTCTCGCGACAAAATATAAACAAATAAACAATAAAAATATTTTAGCAAATGGCAAAATGATAAGAAAAAAGTCGTAGTCTTTTAGTAGACTGTTTGTGTATGGGGTTACATTGCAAAGAGAAAGAGAAAGATGAAGAGTAGGAGAAGGAAATAATTTTATTACGATTTATGTATAGGAAAAAGTTGGAGTTTATTAGCTACATAAGACTCACGCATACTGTCATAAAAATCGTCTCGCTCAATACAAAAGAAAGATGTAGGAAGAAGGAAGGAAGCGAGAAAAATCTTTATGCCGTTAGGGATCGTTGCTGATAAAATCCATCAACAAAGAGACGAAAAAAGCCTCCCCATATAATGTGATATATATACATAAAAAAAAGAAAAATCGTCTGAGACGTTTTGCGTGCCAAGCGTGAAAGAGAAAAAAGAAAAGAAATGTGTTTTTGTGCCGGAATGAGTGGAGCTTTATGTGTAAGAAAAAAAAAATTACCGCATGCCACAAAATTCTCATTCTCCCTTTGCGTTCATCATGTACACAATACCACGCAGAAGGATGAATTTCGGATTGTTTTGGGTTTTTCTCAGTGAATGAATGAATACGAAACGAGCCAACCAGCTGTAGTCGTACGCTACGCCAACAGACAGATTTTATTGAATGAGTAATCGCTTCTTGGGAATTTCTTTTCTCTTTTTCTCTCTCATTGACTGAAAATGAAAAGCTTTTTTATTCTTGTGATAACATATAAACACACAATAAGGAAAAAAGGTTTTTTTTGCTTGCTTGCAAGACGTCTGTGACCCCAAAAATAAGCATGAGAATCTTTTTATAGCTATTTCGAAAAGGTTGTTTGGGTTGTGTTACACACACACAATTGCTTTGCTAAATGTGATAAAAATGTTGTTCTTGGTCGTTTTTATGTCTTTTTTTATGGCGTTTTCTCTCCTTACTATATAAGCTCAAAGCTTTTCTTTCCTCCTTCTATTTGTCTCGAGTGCAATAAAAGTCTAGAAACGTGAGAGTGTTTTTTCTTCCCTTCTGGCATACATTTCTATAAAGAAGATATGGGGCGAATAATGGCCTTGAACTTGTAGACTTTCACCTGATTTTAATGGTGATGAAACAGACTTGTCTCAACCCCTTTTAATTAACGAAATTTCACCCTAAGAAACTCCCCAAAAAAACTTAAATTTTCCACCTGATTTTTTGGAAAAATAGCGACATGGGTTCTAAAAGAGGGAAAGGGTCCCGATATGTGTGTCATTGCCAAAGCAATTAGAATATTTTACCCCTCTACACAGGCATAGTTTGACCGCTTTACTGAACAATTTGAAAAAAAAAAATCTAGAGAGAGGGGATGACTCCCCTCACTATTCTTTCATTTTTTTTTGCGAAATATACATACAAAGAAGAACCAGCAAGTGATCGGGAAAAAGGGAGAAATAAAAGTTTAAAGAGGGAAATTACCCTAATGTCTATAACTAAAATATTGCCCCTTCTATAATCGATATCTATGTGTGGTCGTTGTCAACCCTTCATTATGAATTGCGTTCAATTGCGTTGTATAAGGGGGCTAATAATCATATGAGGCATCAAGTGCTGCAAGGGAATTCCCTCAAAAATATAAATAAATGAACATTCCTTTGAAATTAAAAATTTCTTTTTTATTTTTCTCCCTCAATCAAATTTTCATAATTTTGTCCTTGCTCGGGAATATTTTGAATTTCTTCTTGATTAACAATAATATTCATATCAGTTGGCACATGCGATATTGGCGATGTCGGTCGAAAAGTTTCTTCTGGTAATTTTGGTGCTTCTGATTCTTCTGGAGGAGAAGAGGTTGCAGCAGCAATAGCTTTGACAACATGACTTGGTAGTGGTTGAGGTTGATAAGGAATTTTTTCTTTAACAATAAATTTAAAAGCTTGTGGTTTTTCTTCATCACTGTAGAGTCGATCTGAGAAATAAACGTTGCGCAAACGACAATTGGCATGGATTGTGATGCGAACAGCTTCCATATAGTTTGTGCCATATGCACGACGTGTAAAGTCAGCCAAATTCAGTTGAAGTTGATTCCAACCATGATTCAATGCTATTGGCATATATGTTGTAAAGCTTGTGACAAGAGTTTTACTTTGATAATTTGAACAACGAAAGCGACGAAGTTGGTTGCGATCATCTAAAATTTGAATTTCGAAGGAAAAATTTTTGCGAAGATTTTTAACGATGATTGTGAGAAATGGCAGCTTTATGCCTAAACTTGTACACGGTGCATTTGGGGCTGTGATATAGCAAGTTTGAACATTTACTCCACGAATTTCGAGACATAGTGATTTTGCATCTTCATCTGTAATTCTTTTGATATGACCGTGTGACACTTTTGAGTCCCAAATGAGTAATGGCTTTGAGCCATGACTATAGAAAACTGACAAAAATCCTTTTTGAAATGTATTGCGAAACATATTCAATTACTAAATGAAAGAATTTATTTCTAAGGTTGCTTTGAGAATTTTCTTACAACCGTTATACAAAAATTCAAATTTTTCTTGGAACTTTTCAAGTTGTAAGGTTTTCAAAAATTTAAATTTTTCTATAACGGTTTTTTGCTGTTCAATGTAACGGACAAAAAAGATTTAAAAACTGCAGCTTTTTACTACAAGATGGCTTTAGTGTATAGAAAAATTGAAAGAAATAAATTCAATTTTTTGTTCAAGTTCTTCATGTTTGCGCGCGCGATAAAAGAAAAAAAAACTTTAAATGAAGTTTTTCTCTTCTTCTTATTTCTCTCACAGTATTTCAATTTGTGATAATTTTTGCTTCTTTCTAGATTTTATCGATTCTTTCTTGAGATTCGAATGAGTTCATCAAAAAAATAAAAAAAAGATTGTCTCATTCTTTATTCTTCATCATCTTCATATTATTAATGCGTATTTGAAGTTTATCCTTTAATGCTGCCACATTTTTTTCTCCTTCTGAATAAAGAAAGTTTTTAAAGCTTTATCCTAAGACTGTGAAGCTGTGCTGAACTTTCTATAAAAACAATTTTTTCGTGTATTACAAGAATTTTAATATTATCATCTCTCATACTTTCTCATTCCAGATAATTTATTCTGCTGATGGCACCATTTTGCGAGGTGAATCTCGTCGAGGTCGTGGAAAAGGACGAGGTGGTGGGGTAAGTAAAGAAGCATAAGAAAAATGTTCATATTTAAGGCAAGAGCAAAAAAAAGTGACACTGAGAACAAACTATGTATGCAGAATATTATTAATGTAAAACTTTAAGTTACTTTAATATCCAGAAGTGTAAACGAGAGAAGCATAAGAATATTTTATTATTCCACTACTGAAAAGAAATAATTTTTTCATATTATCAGGCGAAAACACACTCCGCTAATATAAATTTTTCTCTCTCTCTCTTTCTCTCCTGAAAAAGGAGAGCACTGGAGAAAATTAAATTTTTGTCACGTAATTTCATGTTCTTTTCTTACATACATAACTTTTTTCTGCTCTCTTTCTCTCTTCCTTCACTTCTTCGTGTGAGTGTAAAAAATATATAAAAATGATGGAAAAATTTTCGCCTTACTTCATAATGTAAATTAAAAAAAAATTGGCAAAAAATATAAATTTTGTATGTGTGGCAGCAAGAGAAAGGAAGCGAGCGAGATGAGATTAAAGGAAAAAATGAGTCGTGAAGAAATGTTGGCTGGAAAGTTAAATTATGAAGCAATTTTCAACGCCTTCGTTAATTTCGTTGTCTTTTTTTGTTTTTCTCAGCTTCATCGTCTTCTTCGTGTAGATATTAAAAATGTATATTGAATTTTTTTTTTGCACAATAAATGGAAGATAATTAAAGGCACTATAGAGTGAAGTGTCAATAAATTATTCGTTATTTTTTACTCTCTTTTTTTGGACGATATTTATGCATGCAAAATATTACTTACTTGTCTACCTTTAGAATTTATATTTATGGGCTTGTTTTTTTGCTCTACTTGTAATTTATTAAAATTGCTTTTCAGCAATAATTAAAAAGAATTTAATTTTTTTTTTCATGAATTTGAATTATCCTTAAGATAGAAAGTTTTTATGATGTAATACCTATTCTGTCCAAAAAAATTTCATCTCTAAATAGTTCAGTATAAATTTTATAATTTCAATTAGGCGGTTGTAAAATCAAATCTCCGCAAAAAAATAAATCTTTTGAAAACACTACTCATGGTATATTTTAATATTTTTAGTCATAATAGTGACGAAATCAAATGTGAGAACATTTTTTCTAATTAAATGGTCTGTTTAAAAGCGTTCTGCTATTATCTGATGTTAGTTGTCAATAGCTCATTTAATAAATTTTTGTTTATAACTCAGATATTGCATAATCGAGTCACATTTTGACTAAAAACTTTTAAAATAATATTCATATTATATTATTAATAACATTTTAGTCATAACAGTGATGAAATCAAATGCGAGTTTATATTTAGATTTTCAAACTACAAAATAACTTTTGTGTTGAAATTCATATGATTTCAGTCTAATATTTTTGCATTTTTTGTACGAATAACTGTGAAACTCAATCTTATCGAGTTCAAAAACTTTCAGAGTATCTTTTAGTAATTTTTAGTCAAAATATTTATGAAAACAAATGCGAGAATATTTTTGTTAAATTCATAATTTATATAAAATTGAATTCATCACCATTTTCATTTAATTTAAATTTAATTCTTTAATCAGCAGAAATATTTTTTTTCATTAGTCAAGCAGAAAACCGCCTCATTAATCATACTTAAGAATCTTAATGGCATACAAGCAGAAAAAATTGAGTCTTCTTTTCCATTAAACTCATTTATGTTGATAATTCACATTGAAGGTCAAAGTCTCTTTTGCTCTTACACAACCGAAATCGAGGCAAATATTATTGCCATTGTAAAGGTTGAGAGCGAGCGACATTCAACCCAAAAAAGAAAAAGAGGAATAGATCGAAAAGGGTCAATGAAAGTTTAAGAGTAGGAAAATTGCCTACATTCTGTCTTGCTCTTTCTCTCTGTATTCAACTTTTTTTACGATTCCTACTCTTCAATATATACTCACGTATACATAAAAAAGGGGCAAAAGAGAGGAGAGAAGATGCAAAGACATGGCAATAGCAAATGGCAAAACCATATCGTAAAAATAAGCCACTCGAGGAAAGAACCACTTGAATGAGTCGAGTGTAAGTGTGCCGACAAAAAAAGCTCTCTTCCGAAATGTACACAAAGCAGTAGCAACAAAACATATATTTATATAGAGATTGAGTGGAGTATAAATAGAGAAAGAGTATCAAGTGAAGCTCAAAACAGCAAAAGAAGATCTGAAATAAATAAAAATTTAATCAGACAATGACTAGACGTATCCCCTCACACTCTTTACTCTCTTTCTTTTTCTTCGTGTTTCATTCATTGCCGAGAAATGCGGCACACTTGAAAGGCAGCAATCTTTACCGCTGCTATGTCTGTATACATATTTATACATAAACTCAAGTCAGAATGGAACAAAATAGGCAAAAAAAAGGATGAAGCTTTTCTTTTCTTTCGATTTTCGTGTAGTAGATATTTATAGAGTGTACTCTTGCTCTTGAATGCTGACGGTATAAACGTAAGATATCCACTCACTCATTCAACAATGAAATCACACACAGCAAAGAGTATAAACGTAAATTTCTCGTCTTTCATTGATGATGATACTTTTCTTTTCTCCCTTTTTTGATATTACATTTTCATTTGAAATTGGAGTGAGAAAGAAATAAAAAGGATGTCTAACAGTTAACTGAAAATTGTTCTTGCATATAAATTATATTCAGCATGAAAAAGACCCCAATTGTAATTTCATAGACACTTTGAAGGGGTTGATTGCGTGTGTCCTTGAAAAATTTGGAAATTGATGTAATTTATAAGGCAAGCAATTTTCTCTTATTTACGCATAATGAAGAGGAATTGCTGCGTTAATTAATTTAGGAAAAAGATAGCTAACTAAAATAAATAAATTGAGTAAAATTTCTGAATCTTTTTTAATCCATCAATTCATAACCAGAAAAAGGAAATGAAATTTTAAAGGGGGATCAGTAACAAACATGAAGATGAGTTTTATCAAAATTTAGTTTATGAAAAATTAACTTAACTAAAAATTATAATTCTCATATTAAGATTCGAAATTAAAATTTCAAGAGAGAAAAAAAATTCTTCATATATCTTAAATATCATCTAAGGAGTTAAATCAACTTTTTAAACATATATCATGAAACAAGATCTTTTTTAAAAAGTAAAAAAAAAATTAAAATTATGGAAAAAAATCAAGTTCGAGAACTCTTTAACTCTTGTAAAATATAAATAAAATCAAACAAACTTTTAATGTAACAAAGAATTGTTAGATCTTAAAAAAGTTAAAATTTCAAATTATATTTCAACAACAATTTTCGTTTAAGACTTGATTCTGGAATAAAATAATTGATATTTAATATTTTCACTTCAATCAACTTCCCCTTACGAAAAAAATCAGAGAAAAGCAAAAAAATCCCTCAAATATGGATTTAATTTTATTTTTCTCAATTCAATAAGAAGAAAAAGAGATAGAAATGAAGACGATTAAATTTGATCTATTATATATTGTGGTGATAAGATTAATTGAAGCACGAAAGAAATAGAAAAATAAATCGAATTGAAATCCAAACATGTGTTTGAGACACTCAATTATATATATCTGTGTATTTTTTCCTTACAGCATTTTCTTCTTTTCTTCATCCAGATAAAGATATAAAGCATCATCATTATCAATTGAAAATTGATTTGTTATAGAATGAAAAGGAATGGAATTTATGACCCGATTTTTTTTCTTTCATTTCTTAAAATGTCATAAACAAGCTCTCACTTACTTATAAATTTCATTCATTCATTCAACTCAATTCATTCATTTTCTCTTTCTCTCTCATGCTTGCTTAGATGAACGTAAGCAAGTCTCGTGAAAGAAAGCACGAGTGATGTAGGAAAAACGTCTTTTTGATGATGACGACTGTTGCTTTTCTTTCTTCTCTGTCTGCTACTCTGTGTTGCCATTTAAAGAAAGAAAAGAAGTGAGATGTTTGGGGTTTGAGTGAATGAAAAGAAAGAGAAACACATTATGATATCGCATTTCAGTGTTATTCGATTGTAAATCGTCGCGTGAGTATGTAGAAGAGAGAAAAGTGAGACTTTACAACCTTCCGTTTATTTCATTCATAAGCAAGAAAGATGAAAGAAAAAAAAGTTAAGTACTTCTTAGCAATGAACTGTTTTTGATAAAAGAATACCATGCCACCCTAAAGGAGTCTGTGAGTACCTTTTTATGATTTTCCGCCTTCTGTCTGAGTCTCTTTCGCCATTTCTTCTTGAAGTCAGTCACGGCAAAAAGGAAAAGTTTCGTTTTTCACATT
The DNA here is from genome assembly GCA_014622435.1 of Polypedilum pembai. Taxonomy (NCBI): domain Eukaryota; kingdom Metazoa; phylum Arthropoda; class Insecta; order Diptera; family Chironomidae; genus Polypedilum; species Polypedilum pembai. The sequence continues at coordinate 27,255 of JACWBX010003942.1, forward strand.
GTACATAGGGCGAGACTGGTGATGATATCATCCGACTCCGCTTTCATCGAACTTTCTATTTTTAAGGAAAAATTCTTTTTCATTTTCAAGCTCCATTCCATGACCTAAGATACAGAAGAATGTGCTTTTTTTATTTTTATACAAATATCACCGTTTCACGTAAAGCCACACACAACTTGTTGCTGGCAATGGCAAAAAATGAATGCACAAAAAAAAGTTTTTTTAATTCTGCAATCATGACTGTGTGCTATCCACAAATTTGCAAAACGAGCGCGAATGAAAAAGTCCATAATAGCATATAAACTGTATGCGCCAAAATGCCGACGGTAAAAGGCATACATATATGCGAGAACGAGAAAATGAGCAAGTAGAAAGAAGATCACATGCGAGATGGGAACGTGTGATGTATATATGGGCAATAATATCATATCATGTGGAGGATAGTGTCTTAAATTGTGTGCTAAGTGGCTACTAATGGACGACTTCTTGCTGTGTGTGAAAATACTATATGAGAATATGATGAGAGTGGCATGTTTAATGAGCGAACTTTTTTCTCGCTCTTTCTCTTTTTTATTCGTTCCTTTTTTAAAGATAATTCCATGGAGACACATCTTAAATGAGATAATGATGATTATGACTTTAATGTGAATGATTTTCTTAACAGAGTTGATCTTTGAATATTTTTTAAGAAAGCTTTATTTTAACATATAAAAATTTTAAATCAAAATTTGATAAAGATTTTTAAAATTTAACGGTTTTTTGAAATTCAAATTTTGATCTTGAAGTTCATCTTTATTATTGAACTTGAAGAATTAATATCTTGGAAATTTTTTAGATTCTTTTTAATTTATTCATATCAGCTGACAACTCTGTTTTTAATATTTTGAAGTAATTTTTTAATGTTAATTCGTTTGGAGTAATTATGATAATTAAATTAAAAAGAGAAATTTTATCATTCTGTTGAAGCTACAATAAAAAATAATCATCATCATTAAACACATGCATATGTATCATGTAATGAGAGAAAAAGAAGAAAGGAGGCAACATGAATTGGTTTGTAAAGTGCAGCCACAAAAGCCACATAATAAACATAGCATTAATACCGCAACTCATCCAGCATGCTTACGTGTATACACATGTGCATGTAAAGAGAAATAAACAACATTTTTTAAAAAAAGAAGACTCACAAATGATCTCCTTTTTATCAATTAACACTTTTGAGGCCTGAGTCAGTCCAATGCTGTTGCTGGTGCAACTTAATTAGGATTAAATTTTCATTTCTGCAAATAATTAAATGAATAACTTAAAAGAATTTTTTTTACTCGCTTTGTGTGTAAACATTCACAATATGAATCATTAAATTAATTTTTTTCCTCCTTCTGCTCTTTCGGCTTGTTGCTTGAAGCAATTTCATTCAATTTTCAACTGTTTTTATGTGCGCTCATCTGCTGTTGTTTTTTGTATGTGATTCTTTCATTTTTTGCCATGTTCATTCAGCTGCATGCTATTCAGAAGTTTATTTTAAAATTAAATGTATATAATACTCAGGCTATATGTATCTGCTCATTTCACCGCGTTTTATGTCCAGTCAGAAAGAGAAAGTTCAAATGGTATTTGCCTTTTTTTTGTGTGTTGGAATGCACAAATGTGTGGTGCAAAAATGAATAAAATTTAAATCTCGACAAATCTCATTCACTCTCTACTGTTGTATGCATTCATGCACATTCATACATGACTTTTTAATTCACATTGTTGTTCCTCTGCCCGCCGCTTTGCCTCATTTTTTCATTTCTATAGGGATTGTATGTAAAAAAATGTGCATCATACGCTAGACACTCTCACTTGATTCACTTTCGATTTTATTTGTTGCCACATTGCACGTTTGTTGGCAAAATGATAAAAAGAGCTTTTTTTGTTACCCGCGAATCTGTGTCGAAATTAAAATGTAGGTCGGGAACTATATGTATTGCATCGGGCGATGGCAGCATATCCATTGACAAAAAAGAGCAACAGAATCAGAACTATGCAGCGTATGTCCAAATAGAAATACGCGAGACAAAAAAAATCATTGCGATTTCACTTTCATGAGCTAATTTTTGAATGAATTTCAATCATGAATGACTTTTATTTGTTTAAATGGATTTAAATGTAAAAACATTTTTGTTTTCTGATTTGACTTCATGGTGATAGAAAGGAAATATTTTTTCTGGTTATGGAAGTTTCAAAGAGTTTAAAAAATACTTTAATGAGGTCTGAATTCAAAACTTTAAACACACGATGTTTTCCTATTATTAATTGGCTCGAGAATTTCAGAGAAAAAATTCAATTCGATAAATGTCCTTTGTCTCATTATTTTCAATATAAATAGATATTAAATTCAAGTTTATGACCTAATTTCACTGAATGGTTTAAGTAAATAAATAAAATTGACAGATTTTTTGTGTCTTCTTGCTTTCTACTACACAAATGATGATTCATAATCTTCATACATCTCAGAAATTCATCTTATTCGTCGCATTCGTGGTGTTTAGTAATAAATGCGAGAGTAAGAGGCGAGAAAGGAAAACACAAAAGCGGCATTAAAATTGCGACTTTTATGGAGCAGACGAAGGAGGAGGAAAAAAATAATAAAAACATTTTCAGACACTCGTTATGTATATATGAGAGAGTGTGTGGCATTGAAAAAGGAAGAGCGACTAAGAAAAGGCATGGCATAGCAAAAAAGAAACTGCACAGAACGATGAGCCAAAAGCAAAGCATAGACAGAGAGTGTGTACTATGAGTAAAAGAAAGAGAGTGAGAGATATCAACAAATGTATATATAATACAATATTTTTATAGCACAAGCAGCAAAAATACATATAAAAACATAACAAATAAAAATACATGGCATTCGGAATGGAATGAAATGGATGAGACTTTTATGAATGAAAACGTAAAAATCGGAATTTTGTTTCTTTCTTTCTCACTCGCTTTGGTGCATATTTTTTTACCCTCAACACTCATATCACATTAATGTCGTAGCACTTTACAGCTTTTTATGACTTCAAACCAAAAAAGAGTGTAATGTGTGTGAAAGAATTTGAAAATAAATAAAAATAAAATAAACATGCTTTTTTCACGCGCGAAAAAAGAGAAAGAGGAATGAGTGTGAATTTTCTTGAACATGAATTGATTTGTAATTTGTAAGAAAAAATTACATCTTTTGAAAAAGTTAGAATTTAAAGACATTTTGGTTGATCTACTTTGAAAATAAAATTAAAATTTTTAATCTATTCAATAATTTAATTCAAATCAAGTTAATTGATTATTTTTAGGGTTCGGCATTATGCAGATAAGGAAAAGAATTATGAGCAAAATTTTCTTCTTATCTGCATAATAACGAACCCTAATTATTTTCTAAAAATGCTATTTTTAAGAAAGTTAATATTTTTTCTCTTGAAAATATTAGAATTTTGCAGAGTCTAAAACCGTTTTATTTTTCAGTTGCGACTAACTAAAGTTCAACTAATTTTTAGTCGATTAAAAATAAAACACTAATCGACTATATTTTAGTTAATTTTTAGTTTAAAAAAAGCTAGCTAAAATTAAAATTTAACTGACTAAAATTGTTTTTAATCGACTAAAATTGATTTTTATCGTTCAAAGTCGACTAACTAAAATGATCGACTAAGAATCAACTAAAATTTAGTCGATTAGTGTTTTATTTTTAATCGACTAAAAATTAGTTGAACTTTAGTTAGTCGCAACTGAAAAATAAAACGGTTTTAGACTCTGCAAAATTCTAATATTTTCAAGAGAAAAAATATTAACTTTCTTAAAAATAGCATTTTTAGAAAATAATTAGGGTTCGGCATTATGCAGATAAGAAGAAGAATTATGCGCATAATTTTCTACTCCACTTCTTGATTTTCCATATAAAAATGAATAAGAAGAAGAAAATTATGCGCATAATTTTCTTCTTATCTGCATAATGCCGAACCCTAATTATTTTCTAAAAATGCTATTTTTAAGAAAATTAATATTTTTTCTTTTGAAAATATTAGAATTGTGCAGAGTCCGAAACCATTTTGTTTTTCAGTCGCGACTAGCTGAAATTCAAGTAATTTTTAGTCGATTTAAAATAAGATACTAATCGACAAAATTTTAGTTGAATTTTAGTCCATCAAATGATCGACTAAAATTAAAATTTAACTGACTAAAATTGTTTTTAGTCGTTTAAAGTCAACTAACTAAATTTTAGTTGGTTAATTTGATCGACTAAAAATCAACTAAAGTTTAGTCGATTAGTGTTTTATTTTTAATCGATTAAAAATTATTTGAATTTTAGTTAGTCGAAAAACGGTTTCGGTCTCTGGAATTTTGAGCTAAACATAATAATTTTTTAATTGTATTTAGTAAATATTTTGCGAGAGTTTACAGAAATTCAAATAGAAATGTTAAATGAATACATGGAAGATCAAATTCAAATCTTGTTAAATATAAAATGTGATGTTTAAAATTTTTGGCCACATAGGTTTTTTTTTGCAAAATCAACTTTTTCTTTTATAAAATTTCATTAATTCCTATAAATAATTCTTAAGAAAGAAATTTTTTCATTTACTGCATCTGTTAA
>JACWBX010003942.1:31889-48237 GCA_014622435.1 Polypedilum pembai
CTAAAATTTAGTCGATTAGTGTTTTATTTTTAATCGATTAAAAATTATTTGAATTTTAGTTAGTCGAAAAACGGTTTCGGACTCTGGAATTTTGAGCTAAACATAATAACTCTTTAATTGTATTTAGCAAAATCATCTTTTTCTTTTATAAAATTTCATTAATTCCTATAAATAATTCTTAAGAAAGAAATTTTTTCATTTACTGCATCTGTTAAAGCTCATAAAAACTTAAAGTCGTGAAAGTCTAAAAACTCATTATATAGAAAATGTTTTAATTAAATTTAATAAAGAATGATAAATTGTCAGTTAAGGCTGCAAGGCTTCTCATAATTTACACTTGCGTTTCATTCCATTCATACTCATTTTTTACACTCTCTTCTTCTTTTTTCTTCTCTTTTTTTAGTAGAGATGAAAAACTTTTTCACATTAATTTTCATGCAAGTTCGTTTTTTTTCACACTGGCTTTGAAATAAGGCAATACATCATGAAGACTTTTTCATACACATAGAAATATAGTAGTAGTTTTCCAAGCACAACATAGAAAGAGTAATGGCGGAAGTTGCAAAAGTATTTTCTGCGTTTCTTTTTTCTATGTTATGGAAAATTAAGTTTTTATTATTTTACAATTTTATACACACAAACTTCCTGTCCATGTCGAGGAGAAGCTCAAAAGGATGTAGAAACTAGAGAAAAAAAAACTGTTGGCCAAAATAAAATTTTTTATAGTTCCGTAGATTTATTTAATACACATGGAAAGTTTTTGGTAGGACTTCGATATTATGCGATTATGAAGCAGTGTAAAAAAAAGAAAGCCAGAAAGCTGGTCATAAATAATATGAAACGACTTCCGAAAGAGAGGAAATTTTTTTCCTGCGATAGATTTAAAAAGAATTCTTCATGGCATCATAGTCTGCCACTACCGTCATATAATTAAATAGAAAATGAAATTTATAGTGAAAACTAGCGCCTTAAGGCACATTATTATTCAATTAAATCATAACTAAATTTCTCTGAGGGAAAATTTAAAGTACTTTTCATTTTCATTCTTTTTTTTTAATAACTACTCGTGGGCGAAGATGAAAATTTACGCGAGAAAAATTATAAAATAATAATTTCTTTGTGCCATTCACTCAAGGCAATAAAAAGCATTCGCGCGCGCGTTTTCTTGCATAAGCAAGCGAATGAGAGAGATGAAAATTATCTGAACCTTAATTTAACCTCAAAAAATAGCAAGCCGAAATAACATTCCATAAAAACAATTGAAGGATGTAAAAAATGTATCTCACTCACTCTCGCGTAATAAAGCCCCAAAGGGAATGAGAAAATTACATTTTTTTAAAAATCACATACAAAAAATTTCATTATTTTGACGCGAATTGACATTAAAAAGTATAAGAGAGAACGACACATTACCATGCATATAAAAAGGAAAGATATGATACTAACAACCATTATGTCATGCCCCTCGAAGCGAAAATTGCTGTATGTTGTTCACTTACACCCTCTAATAGCAAGCAAGAAGAGAAAAAATGAATTTTCATTCTTTTTTACATAATTTTTTCTAATTTTTCTCTCACGAGTAGAACAAAAGTTGAAATAAGAGAGAATGAATTTTAGAAGAAAGCATACAAACAATGAATTGAATTTGATTTTTCTTTTGGTAAATAGAAATATTTTTTGTTCTAAAATAACGAACAAAGACCGTTTTTAGTAAAAATATTGAAGAAAAACCGTTAAATTTAAAAATATTTTAAAACAAAAAAGTTTTAAATTCTAAAAAACCGTTAAATTCTAAATAAAATTCAGAAAACTTTAAGTTTTGTTATGTTTTCATTCTTTTTCAAAAAATAATGAAGAAATTTTAAAATTTTATAGTTTCGAAATAAATTCCAAAATAAGCTAAGAAAAATTCAAAGAAATAAACCTGTTATAGTTTGAAAGCATGAAGATTTTATTTTTCGTTGAAAACCTTGCTATAACTGCATGAGAATGAGAGAAGGTGACATGATGGAGGGGTGGTAAGCAAGAAAGAGAGAGAAGAAAAAAAAATTTAATAACACAGCGAAGCAAGTGTGCTCTGTGTGGAGAGAATGTAGAAATTTATGTATGTGGAAAAGTAGCCTCAGAAAAAAACCTTTTATTGATTTTCTGCGCAATGGTTTTTCGCGCGCGTTTTTTCCTCACATCTTCAGAGACGAGGCGAAAAATTTTCTCTACACATTGCTGCTGCTGCTGCCATTCTCGGGGTGAAAAAGAGAATGAAGAGTGAGAACACAAAAAAGAGCGAGGAAGAAAAAAAAGAAACTTTTCTGCAGTTGTGTGTTGCAAAAAAAAAAAACTTATATGTAAAATAGCGCACACATTTTCATGAATGTAGCGACGAATAAATAAAAAAAAGTTTTTTAAACTTTAAAATTTAAAAAATTGATTAATTGATGTCAATTATGACTAAAACATTAACCACAGCTTTTGATATGATAAAGATGGCTTATTTAGATGATGATGATATCATGCCACATGTGTTCCTATCTTTTATTTTTTGAGATGGGTTTTAAAGTCTCAAAACTGCCATTTCATATCCCTAAGTAGGAAAGTGTTGGCTTAAGAAGGACAATTCCAAAGACTTTTCTGTCCTTCATCACCTGAACCCCAAAATCTAACATTTTTGAAGAAGGAAGAAGGACATGCATTTAATCCCTCATTCAACATTCATATTAATGATCTAGCTTGTGCATGTATCGTGCTATGGCTTTCCATACACATAATTTTTCATTTAGAATTGCGAAGGATTTTCTAAAACAAATTTCATGTGCTTTACTAGCTGCTACTGCTGTTGTTATCGTCGTTTTGCTTCCTTTTTGCAAAAACCTAGTTCGAGGAAGAGAGAAAAATTTTAATGGTGTGTGCATGACATAATGAAGGGTCAAAAGCATGTGTGTATGTGTGGGGCTTTGTTTTCAATTAATTACTGCGAAAAATTTCAATGTGTATTGAATGGCTTGCATAAGCTTTCAATATAAATGAGCGAGACGAAAAGAAAAGATGTGTATGGCATCATAAAACAGTAAACCAGTAATTCAATATATATTGAGAGACATTTTTCTCCTCTTCTTTACTCTTACGTGCCAGACTGACGCACAAAAAATTATTTTTCTCTCTCTCTATCTCGCTTGCCTTCCTATCGTCCTGAATTTTAATTAAGTTTTTTTGTGCATGCTGAAGCATTTTCTAAAATATATTTTAGAAAATTTAATTTTTAGCTGCTGTTGTTAGCATGAAAATTTATGAAATGAATAAGTATTGTTGAGGTTAGCAGAAAATAGAAAGAATTTTTTAACCAACCCAAAACCAAATTGAAATTATGTATAATTTTAAATAATTTTCTATGCCATATATGTGCGTGAACATGACACGAGATTTATAATTTTTTTCATGCCTCTCGTGAAAGGCGGAACAGAATAATGAAAGTAAGTTTCCAACATTTTTTTCCTTCTCTTCATTATCATGTGAATAAATGTGTCTGTAGATTATAATCATGAGTTAATTTTTCAATAGAATGAGGCGCAAAGTTTTTCCTTTCTTTCTTTTGATTTTTACAGAGTTGATATTTTCTGAAATATTAGAAAATCATTTTCATAAAAGAAATTGTTAAAATAAGTTTTTTCAATATTTAAACTCAAATTTTAAAACCAGGATATCAAAAATTAAATTTTTATCAAGTTTTCGAATTTTGTTTTTTAGAAATTTAAACTAACGGTTTTTTGGAAATTTGAATTAACGGTTTTTTAAAATTTAAATAAAATACATTTTTTGACCTAAAATATTTTGTTAAAAAGAATTGTCAAAAACATTTTTTTTAAATTTTTCAACTCTGTTATGTTCACTTAAAAATTAAAATCTAAAACGAGGAGTGAATTTGAAAGGCCCATTCAGAGCACACACAGGCACATTCGCATATTCATGAAAAATTCTTTAGAATCATTGTATGAAAGCAACAAGAACCGCATAGTCATCTCTGTACCTATTAGAGCATAAAAAGAAATAATTTCACATTTGCATGCAAAAGCTCTTAACTTCCCGCAATGTTTTTAAAAAAAGGCACTAAAGTGCATCAATATAACTCTCACAAAAGTTTTCACTCCTTGCCAATTTTCATCTTATATCTCATCTTTCTCATATATATATACAAAAAGTTCTCTCTCATGTTCATATAAATTTCAAAATGAAAGAGCTTGACTGGCTCTCTCCATCTCTTCTCATTCACCTCAATCTTTCTTTGCAGCCTTTCAGAGAAATGAAAATTTTGCGATGCGAAAACTTAATAACATTCGTTGTCCCAACATAAAACACCCAACTAACTCAATTCTCTTTTCTTCTTTTATTCCCGCCGAATGCACACAAAACTTTTCTCTTCCCATCTCTTCCATCTTTTTCATTTTCCTGGATATGTATGTGTATGCATGTCTACTCTTCTTTCTCTTTTTATACGCATTAGAAAATTTTCCAATTTCACTCGTATATATAGACGAAAATTGCATAGAGGCAAGATCAAATTTTTTTATTCATTTTTTACAAGTCATTTTGAGATTGGAAATTTGAAACTTGCTAAATCCAGTATAAGATTTGCTCAACTAATAAAAATGTTTAAAAAAATTTTTGTTAAGAAATTTCCCAATTTTTTTTTTGCAAAGTTGCAACCCAATATACATGTGTATATAAACTTCCTGAATGAAAACCAGCCGAGGCAAGCCAAGCCAAGCAAAGCCATCACACACAAAGGAGAAGAAATAATGAATGCTTTTGAAATCTACGTCGGCGGTGTGCGGCGGTAGTGAATAGTAGAAAGGGAGGCAAAATTGAGATTGGGGCTGCGTTATATGGCATGGATGTGAAGCTTATATGCCTTTTTCAATTTATTTTCTAGTGCTCTTAGTTTTTTGGTTGCATACACACATACACATTTAATATTGTGTACAACGATGTTGTTGCTGCTTCTATATTTATAAAATGGGATGTATAGAATCTATTCTATATTGTGCATGTCAGTGAGGGGGATTTTAATTAAATTTTCGGAAAATTTTCTATGTTTGCCCTGTGTGTGAAAAGTATTTTCACTCTACATCACATACGATGCTTGTTAGAAAACTATTTATGCTGAAGGCATGGAGACGCAAAAGCGTAACCTAATTGATGATGGATTTATTGGTTTTTCCAGGTGAATTGATGATTTTGCAATAATATTTGAGGCGGCTTCGATAATTAGAAAATTTTCCATCTAAATTATTTTATGTTCATGTCTGCAAAATAAAAAATTATAAAATTTTTCCCCTTTGGTTGTAACAAAACACCGATCATTAATAAATAATAACAATAGAAGAAAAAGAAGAAAGAACAGCTGTAGATGTGATTTTTTTCTTTTTTCATTTTTCCAAAATTCGGAAATCAGTATTTTGGCAAAAATATTATTGGTAAGAAATCTTTAAAAATGTTCTCGCACTCTATTTCACAACTATTATGATAAAATTTTATTGAAAATTTTCTAAGTAATTTTGACATTCATGAGATTAAGAAATTATTAAAAACGTTTCGTATTCTATTTCACAACTGTTATGAATTGAAAATTTTCAATTCTTTATAACTCTTTGGTATAAAATGACAAAAAATTTTCTCGCTTTTGATTTCATAACTATTATGACCAAAAATGATCCAAAAACTACTAAGATAGGATTTTGAAAAACTTTTTAAGCTTTTTGAGATTTGATTTCATAACTTTTTGATACTCGATCCATTAAACTATCAAAATTAGAAGTAAAAATTTCCAAACTCTGTTTTATTTTTGTGTTTTGAACAAGAACATAACATCAAGAATGAGACATTTCATTAAAATATCGACAACGATGAGAGACAATGAAGGCATAATATTTTTCAGTGAGACAACGCTAGAATGAATATAGAAAGCAAAAAAAAGAAGCGAAATGATTATGGTCAAGCAAAATTGCCAAGTAACAATTACAAAAAATGCATTTAATATGTCTTACCTTCTTATTTAATAATATTTAATGATTGTAATAATAAGAATTTAATGATTATGATTACGTTTTTTGTGTTGTTTTTTCTTTCCATCATATTTTATGACATAGTTTATGAATGTACAGTGAAAAAGAGAGAGAGACAAGAGAAAAACATAATTTTTATGATTGAATGCTTGACTTCTTCTTCTTCTTCTTCTTGTCTGGTATGAATTTTTTAAAAAATTATTATATTGGACATTTTTTATGTATTTCTACTTACTTAAGGGCAATTTCTATAATAATAATAAAAAAATACGTCCTGTACTGTCCTACACTAAATCATTTTTTTACGGTGCATTATTTTCATACTTAACTCATTCGAAGAGATAGTGGGTGGAGGAAAAAAATTTTATCTTTCGCGAAAGAAACATAAAGTTGTTATTATTTTATTTTTACATGCTTTTCGCGTTTAATCTTCCAAAAAAAGCACATGAGTTTATAAAAATTGTTGTCTGGCATCAAAAGAGTTTTGCCGACGAAAATGCATATACGTGAGAGAATTTTTTGTTTATATTTTAATAACAGGTTATTATTATCTGTGCATTGCAAAGTAATTAAAATATCTCCGCCTTAAAGTTACTTTTACTTCTATGTGCATGCACAATTCATTTGCGTGTATTTGCTTCTTATCATCTAAACTTTGATTTTGCAATTTAATGAAACATAAATCGATATTAAAGCAATAAATTATGCGCAGACTGAGAGGGAAAGAGGAGAAAAAATTTTAATTAAAAATTATTTTAAAAAATTAAATTATATATCCAAGATATGAACGCATTTTCCACCTTAAAATTGTTTTTGCTGGAAATTTTCATTATAACGCTCAATTGAAATTTAAAATTTCCGAGATGACAAAACTGTTATAATCGTCATAAACAGTTATGAAATTCAAATTTTTCAACAAATTCTACTAAGAGGACAAAAAGGTTTTTCGTGATATCACCATTGATTGACTAAAAACCTCAAGTTTCATTAGGTTGAAAGATTTTAGTAGAACTTTTCAAGTTTATAATCATCATTTAAAATATTTGAAGTACCAAAAAAGAAACTAATTTCAAGAATTTTTAAGCACTCAGCCAAAATGTATAAAATAAAAAAAACTTATTCAAAAAGTGTTTAAAAATAAAGCAGCAGCAGCATGAGTTCTTCATCTTTCATTTACCAGCATGCACAAGCATTCTCATATAAAACATTGTACTCGTTCAAGAGTGAAAAAGAAAAAAATGAATGCAATTAATAACAATTATGATATGTGAATGTGTGTGATAAGAATTAATGTGAGCACATGATGCTGCTGCTGCAGAGAGAGTCAACTTCAAGAACAACAAAATCAAATTGCGAAAGCAAATTCCAACTCACTCGTTTATGATAATTTATTTATTACAAAAAGCACGACAACGAATGGGCACAAAACATAATAATTACGAACGCGAGGGAAGGTAATCTTGTAGATCGTGTATGAAAGTTGTATTTATTTTTAGAATTCATGCTTGGGCTTTCCTTTAATTACATACTTTTACTCAATTCATATATAGTACCTACTCGTTGACTGAAGGGAGAGAGAAGGAGATAAATAATGTGTACACATAATTTGTTAATGTAAGACACACGAAGAAGAATATGACTAACTTATGAACAGAGTTGACCGTTTTTGTATATTGAACAAGTTTCAAAATCAATAAATATAATAATTTTTAATTCATAAATTTAAAAGATTTTTAAAATTCAAATAAAAATAACTCAATTATTATTGGTTTTTTAAGCATTTCTTTTTTAATATTAAAATTATAAAACTGAATATGAAAATTAAAAATATTTAACTGTTTTCACGAATTTTTCATTGTCAATATTTTTCTTATCAATGAATTAAATTTTTGTCAGAAGAAACAACTCTGTTATATATCCATAGCAAGTGAAGTAAAGTAAAAAAGAAGGAGAAATAATAATAAATAATTTCATATTTCTATAATCATATTTTATAGCCATAGAGAGTAATTACATATTGAGAGAGCTAACTTTTTCTTCTTCATTCACGAGAATGTCCTTGTTGAAGAGTGGAATCATTTACATGAGTCATCTGTATGTATAACAGCACACCAGCACATATCCTTTAGCAATAGAGAGAATGAGGAAAGTTTTGAGTAACCCAACTCAAGCATCAAGGCGACCATTTAGAAACATACATAAATGATAAATTGGGATGTCTTAAAATGTATAATCTATAAAAATGGCATCGTCACATGCATATGAAATTAATGATAGTAGAGAGAAGGTGATGAATGTCATAGTATGGCTTATGTTATAAATTATTCTTTAAATTCTTCCAAATAAAATACACACAGAAAAAATATTCTGAATTGATCCATTTGCATAAGAAACTGGTCGAGAAAAGAAATCGAAAGTAATTTTGCGAAAACGTGTTATTATCGAAAATCTTCTTTTTCTTCTTTTTTTAAGATGATTTGCTTTTGTTCTCTTGTGTTGTGGTGTGTGCATTGTTGGCAAATGAAGAAAAAATTTGGCAACATTGTTTTATTAAGCTTTAGACATCGATTTTATTCTACGTATGATTCAAGGTTTATTTTTGGAATTAATTCTTTCTCCGTGTTGAGCGTGTGCTTCCAAGAATGAGAGTATTGCAGTCTGTTTATTCATAAGATTATTCAATGAGTGTAGTGACTTGATAAACTCATTAAACAATCACATAAACACACGCGTTTATTTATTTATTCAAGAAAATCCGTAAGATGTGAATTTATTTATTTTTAATCATTCTTAAAACTTCCTTTTAGCCTTGAAAATGTATTTCTGTGTGTTGAGTATAAAAAAATAACAATGAGAAACAGTTGAAGGTTTTTCTGCACGCCGCACTGCTTGGCGTCTCATTAATTCTCTCTCTCTATATAAACTACTGATTGCTATTTTTATTCTTAAACAATTTGAACTTTCGTTAAACACACTTGTGGTAAATCTGAAAAATTTTTCGTTTCTAAATGATGTTATGACAAAGGAATTTTTATTAATAAAAAATTCTTTTGTTTGTTTTTAAAAAGTTCTTTGACATTAAAAAATAATAAATCAACGGATTTTTAAAATTGTTTTTAATCCGTAATAATTATTAATGGAATATTTAAAATATTTTTGAATTTAATTAAAAATGACAAGAATTATTCACGAGTTTCTATTATTCAGAAATTTCCGCTTTTATGAGCAAATTTTTAAATTTTTTTAGAGATTTTCACTTTTTGTAAATAGCTGCAGAGTTTTTCTAAATATTTTTAAAATTTCCGTTTTATTTAATTTCGTTTTAAATTTTTAAATTTTTAAGAAATTATCAAAGTTAAAATTTTTGAACTAAACATTTGAAGTTCAATAAAAAAGTTAACTAGACTTTAAAAAATAATCGCTGAGGTGTTCATAGAAATATAACCATTATTTTATTAAATAAATTTTTTTTTGTTAAAGTCATTATCCATAGTTAAGTTTATAACACTATAAAAACATTCAATCCGGTTTTTTAATATCCATTTTTATGAGACATAGTTGAACATCAAAGGCATTTATGACATTAATGTCGTCATTAAATTTTGTGTTTTTTTGCTTCTTTCTTTTATATTTCTGACAACATCGGCAAGGTCATGACACCAGAAACAGAAGAAGCATAATTCTCAGTATTATGAGACATATTGAATTAAGAAGATATTTTTTTACACTCGTTGTCCAGGAGAATGGCTTTGCTTGGCTGGCTGGCTCAAGATATTAACATCATAAAAAGAAAAATGTGCAAAATTGCAATTTATGATCATGGATGGTATTGCTTAATCTCCATTTTACTGCAAAAGTATTAACGGCAACACCTGGAAAAAATAAGGCAACAGCACAAGTTTTATCACACAGCCAGAGCAAACACAGCGTTTGAGCAATTATTTTTCATAAAAAATTGTTGGCATTTTCTCTCTCTCTCTCACCATCTTGCTGTATACGTATGTCGTATTTTTCCCAGTTTTTCCATGCTCCCCCTTCATCCATATTTTTCTCGCTGTGTGAGCTAAGGGTATAATTTTCAATCAGTCTTAATGGATAAAATGCCAGAGCATTAATGTGCGCGCCATGAATGTCCTTTATGGTACATGACTTTTTCTCGCTGCTCACTGTAAAAATGAAATTTATTCCATCTCACCACAAGCAAAAAAAAGAGTAAATTTTATAATAATTTGTGTGCAGACATACACAAAATTGCGATAGACATATATTTAAGAGAGGAGTTTTTGAAAAACTTATAAAAAGTTACAGAGAAAAAAATCATCATTTACAAAAACTAAAAAGTTAGAAAATTTTCTTCAATTTTAACAAAGTTTTGAAAAAATTAATGGACAGTTTTTGGGTATACAAATATTCTTATTTAGGGTCTGAATATAAAATATTAAAATCTTTTTTACCCGATTCTTTAAAATCTTAAAAATTTGAATAAAAACTTTTGAAAATGTTTTTTTAGATGTTTCAAAATTATTGGAAAAAGTTTATAATTGACAATTTTTAGAACAACTTCAATGTATATTTTTAGAACTAATTGCTTTTCTGTCACAAATTGCTTTAAATAAAAAAAAATTTTACAATCTGCCAATCTCTCCAGAATTTTTGATGGAAAAAAATTATAATTGACTTTGAGTCAATTTTTTTGCTTCTTCAAATTTATACTCAATTTTTGTGGACTCTTCTATTATGTGTGTATGTCTATCTCTCGCAATGTTCATATATTTGCATATTTTTCATTCAAAACTCTTTTTTTATCCTCCCCGTGTATACATTTGCCAATAAATCTGCAAGAGGGAGAGAAAAAAAAATATTGAAGATGTGGAGGTCGAGAAATTTATTTTGACATTTTTCGCCATTCATTTTCGTAGCAACGGCGAATACTTTTTTAGCTGCTGCTGCTGGAAGAGTTAAGAGGGAGAATTTGTTTTTCACGATGGCCGCTATATTAATGCTTCTGTCAGACAAGAATGGATGGAGAGTTAATTTTCCACATTTTAAAGTCCTTCATAGAAGAAGAGAGGGAAAAAAAATTTCAAAATTTGTTTTTTGATGATCTCAAAAATTTATTGCCGCATTTCTTTCTCTGAGCCATGACATGAAAAACAAACAAGGAAATTTTTTCATCTCTTTCGATGCATACAAAAGGCAATAATAGTAACTTTTTCTGCAATAAACTTCCTCACAATATCATGATGCAAAAACTTCGAGGTAGTAGCCCCGATCTCTATAGCTCTCGTGCATCTCTCGTTGTATAAACTCCAGAGTGTGTGTGTGTATCTGTAGACACAGAAATATGTCCTGCCATATATTATAAAAATTTTTTTTTTTCTGAGAAAATTTTTCAGTTTTCGTAGAAAAGCAGAAATTTTTGCTCCCCTACATATGACGCTCACCAATATTGAGTGTGTGTGTGTGTGTGAGTATGAACAAAAATTTTCTTCCATTCTTCAGAGATGGCGAGCTTTTTCCTCTAAAAATGAAAATAATAATAAAAAAAAACTTATTCTCTAGTATATCATATGTGAGTTAACAGCAGCAGCATGTGTATTCGTGCGAGAGCTTGTTGAGTATGTGTGCGTCTGTAAAATTTAGTTAGAAACAATTTTATAGCAGCAGCAGCAGCAGAGAAAGGAATTTTTCGTCTACATGTGTGTATGTGTGCAATAGAAGGGAAAATAAATGAGAAAGAGCTATGTACATCGCATAACAAAATCAATACTTTCTCAGACATCATGTTCATGTATGTTTTAAATATTTTCATTCTCCCTTAAACTCTTACCAACTCCATCACCTTGCTCCATTCTTACTATATACATAAACTCATGCATACATCCATTTATATATATATGGAAAATATTTTTCGTCCTTCCACCACCATCCTCATCTATAGTAATTGCAGTTTCTTTTTTTTTCGGGAAAACTTCAGGATGATGATGATGCCACTGTCGTTCCCTGTTTTTCCATTATCTTTTTGTTCATGCCATCATTCTCATCCTTTAAACTGTTTTTTGTCGCACCACGAAACAAAACGATACATGGGGTTTCATATGTACATATATATGTATTATGTGGAGATGGAGGAAATTATAGAAACAAGAAATTGATTTTTCAGATAGTAACTATACGACACACTGATGATGATGATGATGGTGGTGGCAGTGGAATATAGTTTTTGAAACTTTTCAGTAAAATAAACTTTTTCTCTCAACGATGCAATGGTGAGATTAGTTGAATTCTCGAGTATGTGGGTACCTCAGTAAATGAACAAAATGAGCACAGTTTTCGCTTTAGTTGCATGAAACTCACAAAAAATTGTTTTAATGTCTATGAGTTCAAAAGGGTCTGATGATAAAATTAGGCTCCGAAAAATAGTTTTTTATTGATAAATTTTAATGTTTATATCAGATCTTGGAATCGAATTTTAGTAATAACTATTGAAAACTTTGATAAAATTTTTGGAGATCTTATGTATTTAAAAGAAAGAAAAATGACTTTAAAGTAGCAAAAAAAATTAACAAATCATTCACATAACATTAAATTTTATAAATGCAAGATTTGATTCCAAGATTTCAATTTACTATTTAAAATCTTCAAAACATGAGTTTTTAAAAAAGTAATTAAAAATGAATTCTATTCTGAATAAAATTTTAAAAACTTTATTAATATTGAAAGATTTTTAAAAGAAAATCAATTACAACTAAGTGTCTATCCCTTTAATTTGTCTCATTATCTTAACTTGAAACATCTCATAAAACTTGCGCAATTCAATTTTTTAATAATCGTTTCCAATTTCATTATGATGCTGTGTAAAGTGCAGCTAATTTACTCTCTTTCAAGCTGTTGCCAACTATCCTTGGTAAGATTAAATTATACTTATCAACTTTCAAGCGTGTGCATGTTCATAGTACACCTCATTACAAGACAAGGCGTTCAATAGTAATCTTTTATTTCATTCAACAATCGCAATTAGCAACGCGAGAGAGAGAGAGAGTTAATAATATTAAAAACTTGTCAGTTTTTCATTATTATTATTATGATAGCTTTAAGTTTCTTTAATTAAAAAAATAATGATGGGCGGAGATCCAAACCAGAAAGCCATAATTCTCAACAGACAAAATCAGCAAGAAACTTCTCTTTATTATAAAAAAAATTTTCTAATTGTCTGCTGAAGATATCTTTAAATTTTTTAGTAAACAATTCTACATGCATATTCATTGAATTTTGGTATTATAATAATTTTCTGAATCTCTGTGTGTGAGTTTTGGATGGCTATAAATTTGAAATTCATGTATGATAAACTACAATCGGATGTGTTTTATAATAAATGTTTATCTGTATATGCTGCTTATTCTGTGGTCTCTCATCTCTACCTTTCCTCTTTGCATTATGCAAAAGCAGTAATTAATTTGCTTTTATTTTGCATTTTACCCAAAATTTTGATAGAAAACTCTTTTCTGCCTTTTCAAGAGAGAAAGAGAAATTTAGAAATTTTGTCAAATATTCATATTGCGTATGTATTTATTGTTATGTTTATGCATGCATATTTTATTATTATAGAAAATGATGATCATTTAATATCAGGAATAATAACACTAAAATAATTAAAAAATAACAAAATTAACTTTAGAAATTTGAAGAAAGTTTTAAATACAAACAGTGAATTCCTCTTGTCTTCTTTAGCACATAATTACAAAGAAAATATTTTTAATATTGCTCAAAACTCTTAATTGTAATCAAAGACAGAAAATTGAATATTTTCTTTTAATTGGAAGTAAAATTCTTCCTCATCATCATCAGCAGCAGCACATGCATGTGGGATGTTGATAAAGATTTAATAACCATAAGATGCTTTAATTACATGCTGATAATGTTATCTGAGACACTCATACAATCATCAATATATCTCTCATGCTGTTTCTCTCATCATTATCAGCATGCATACATACATAAATGGGTAGACATAGACAGCTTTCAGAGAAAAAGATGAAAAGCTATCAACTTACTCATGAGGAAAGAATAACAAACATCAGGACAGCAGAATAATTATAAATCATAAATCAAATTATTTTTGCACCCCTCTCATAAGCAGCAGCAGCAGCAGCAGTATCAACTTATGAAACAGAGTTTGGAAATTATTGAAAAAATTTCGCATTTGGTTTCATAACTATTATGACAAAATAGAAAAATTGAAAAGCCTACTTAAGCAGAATTTATTGAATTTTCATGAAATTTGATTTCACAATAACTCGTTCATAAAATTTTTGAAAAAGACAAAATTAAATTTTTCCAAACACTGTTAATGGAATGAGTTAAATATATTACATTACACACGCTAGTGGTTTTTTGAGGAGAGACGAAAACTTTTAGTTGCAGCAATAATTAATAATATACATTCATTTGTAAAGAGAAAACTAAAAGTTTTACAAGTCTATGTGTTGAGAAAATGACGATGATAAAATTCAAACATAAGGGAAGTTCCTCAAACTTTTTTTTTTCCATCTCAACTCTGCACAAGCGACAAAGCATGTAAATTTATGTGTGTGTACGATAATGTACGATGTGTATTCCATGTGTGTACACATGCTTGATGTGGAGAATGTAAATTGATAATTAATTGATTTTTCTTTCACCCTCTCACACTCCTTCTTGATGACATGCTACAGCAATCTTCTCTCCATTTTATATGACCTCCACTCTCTCTCGCTCGTCTCTTACTTATTGCCTGCCATGCACACACACACACACACACTCACTCACATAACATCCGCAAAAAATACCATAAATACTCCACCATAGTAAACTCATCCCATTAAAATTCTTTGCAACCCAGATGGTATATATTTGAAAATTTATTATCTGCGGGCGGGTGGGTTGAAATATAAGAGAGAATGAGTGAGAGAAAAGCTACTAGTGAATAAATATGTATGTGTGTATATGTAAAAAGAAGAGAAGAAAAAAAACCAATAGATTGAGGAATTGAGGCACCTTTCACAATATAACAGCATACATGCATGAAATTTTTTGTGAAAAAAATAATGTGTGTGTATGTGGGGACCTAACTTTTCCTAGTACATTCCATTGTTGTTGTTGCTGCTCTCTGCTCTGCCGCTGCCCCTTTTTTTCATTCGACTGGTTTGAAAAATGTAAATTTTTAATGAAGCTCTCGCTCTCTCTTTCTCTTTTCTTCTCTATTACCTTTCGGGGTGGCATTTTTCATTAAAATACCATATTTAGATGGCGGATGTTATGTATGTATATATATGAGAGAGAAGGGTGAAGTGAACCAAGCCTTAATTATACTTTTTTTGGTTAAAATATATGATGCCTTTACTTCTTCTATGATGATGATTATTATTAATGAAAATTTTATTGATTTTTTCTTGGGTTTCTTATATGCAATATGTTAGAAAGGAATGGACACTGATGTTGGAAAAAAGTTTGAAATTTTTTGAAATTCATATTTGAAATATTGACGAAAAGTAGTTTAAAATTTAAATTAAGAATTCCTGTTAAAAATATGCGAATCATGCGAACAAATTCGAAATCTTTTGTTTTTCAAAAATATTGATTTAGATAAATATTTTTGAATCAATTTGAACACTAAATCATTGATATTTATTTTAATTTGTTTCAAAATATGGGAACAAAAATGCTTTTTTCGTAACGGATACTTGAATTTTTAAAAATTTTAGTTGATTTTCATCAATTTTTTAGGGGAAATTCGAGGGGTGACAGCTTCGAAGAAAAGGAACAAAAAATCGAAAATGAAGAAAAAGTGTAGAAAGTGTAGAAAAGTGTAGAAAGATCAAAACAAAACAAAGTTTTGAAAAATTTCTTAAATTTTCTTGAATTAGGTTGAATTAGACCTATTTAGATTGTTTTTGCCAATTTTTTAAGTCTATACTGAAAGTTTGAGAACTCAAATCTTCGTAAATCATGAAATATTTATAAAATAAACAAAAATGAAAGTGTAGAAAGTGTAGAAAAGTGTAGAAAAACGGAGAAAAAGGGAGAAAAAAATTAAATTTTTCTTCGAAGCTGTCACCCCCTCGCATATAACAAAATTTTATCGACTTTAAAATTTTTTTTCAAGTTATTTCTAAATTTTTATATTGGTTTCGATTTCTTTACTCAATGTTTTAGATAGAATTTTAAGAGAATTTTACAGAAAAATATTTTGTGTTATGCGTTATATGTTGCGCAATTTTTAGCGCATTTTTGCAAAAAAATACGCTATTATG
>JACWBX010003945.1:1107-27843 GCA_014622435.1 Polypedilum pembai
ATAATCGTGTGGCAAATGCAATAACAAAAGTTTTCTCCATCTAAACATTAATTTCGTCTCACATTCTCTGATTTCCATTTATCTCTGGCCACTCCCTCTGCTTTTCACTATTTACTACAATATTACTATTAATTACATCGTTACAGTCTTGTTTCTGCTTATGGTGAGGACTTAAGTTGCTCGTGTTTTCCGGATAGAGAAGACTAATGTCATTGCCACTTAGATTTTGAATAATTGCACTGATGTTTGTGCCGAGATTTTGTCGTTTGATGGGAGTCGTTGTAGCCGTGCTGTTATTGCCAGTGGTCTTTGTGGGTGTTGAATTATTATTATTATTACTGTTGTGCAAATAACTATGTGTTGGAGAAGATTTGTTGTTGCTATAGCTACTCGAAGATATCGATGACGATGACGCATCATGATTGAGCTCATAATTGAGTGTCAATGGAGTTGATTCGTATTGATTTGAGTCCTTAATTGTCTCATATTGTGAATCATTTGTTGATACAAATGAAATATCTTGTTGTAGGTTTTTTGTTGAACGACGGTGAGCCTCTTGACTCTGTTCATTGTATGGAAATGATGCGACAAAATTGTTTTCACCCAACTTGCCTTTTGAATACTGTTGTTGGAATGTGACAGCAGCTGTTGGTGTTGCTGGCGAGAGATCAGTAAAGTCAGTTTTCTCACTTGAATCAATTGAGCACATGCTTTGATGTGAAATTTCTTTCTGCATGAGTGAAGTTCTTGGTGCTGGAATAGCAGGCGGTTTTGTTGATTGATCAAAGTCTTCAGGAATCATTTGAGGAAATGGCAAGCGACTGCGTGTTGATGGCTCACGATTTCCAAAGCGTTGCGATAAATAAACATCAGCATCTACTTTATCACTCTTCAACACTCGCCTTTGATTCGCATCTTCATAATAATTGTCATTTTTCACAGAAATATTGCAGCAACTGCTAACATCTGCAAAATATACTTCCGATTCACCATTCATTTCATTATTATGTTCAATAACATCGATCGATTGAAATCCCGTGTTTTCTATTCCCAATTTAGCTCGTCGAATGTTGTTACTGCTATTGTTGGCATTATTATTAATATTACTATTTGTGAGCTTTACATGTTGTGGTGTGGGTTCCGCACTGGGATGTTGTGGCTCATTGTATTCATTTTCAGATGCCTCCGACTGATTGTTTGAGTCAGCTTGTAGATTATTGAAAACATTTTGTACATTCGCCCGCTGTTGAGGACTTGGGACATTCACAACATCTGTTCTTTTTTTCGTCTTGCGTGCTGTATTCATACGTGCATCACCAACAACTCCTATGTCACTATCTGATGGAGAATTTTCATAATTTTCTTTACTTTTGAACTGTGTCTGACGCTTTATAGCATTTCTTTGCTGTTGTTGCTGCTGCTGTTGTATACAAAACTGTTCAGAATGATTTTCAATGACCGATGAGTTGTGTTGTTGATGGCAGTCAATTATAGGCTGATTAGAAGAGATATGTTGCTCCATAATGCATCCATTAGGATGAATATATTGATAACGACCTCCAACACGTGCAGGAGAGTTCGAATTAGATGAATAAGGTGGTGGTGGCCCAATTGTTGGTGCCCAAACTCCATAAGGTGCAATCACTGTATATCCACCATTCTGTTGTGACACTGAACTATTGTCAGTTACTGGACCATTCGAGAATCCATATTGTGAATCTGAACTTTGAAACCGTTGATTCGGTGGCATTTGTGATGGGTCATTTGAAACTGAAGCAGCTGTTGGGTCAATATTTCTTTGCCATGGCATTCGTGGCCAATTCCATGATCGATTTCTTTGATTGCCACCAGTTGCTGTATTCATTCGACTTCCTTCATCGCCCGGATTTGGTGAGTAAAAATTTCCAGCTTGTCCTGCCCAAAAACGACTGCTGTCACCATCCCATGAATATGCTGTCGATATTGCAGTTCTATGAGCGTGACATTGCTCACAACAACGACATGGACCACGTTGTGTGCCAGTACCAATTATTGCAGGTCCTGGTTGCAAAGGTGGACCAGAATAAAGTGATCTGCATCTTAATTCCAATTGTTCCCAATACATTTTCTTTCTTTCATGACTAAACAAAAGAAAAAAATTTCATTAAAAGTATTTAAAGTTTTTCAATTTAAAAATTTTCACCTTAAAAGTTGATAAACAAGCATGCAGCTGAAGACAGCAACAAAAACACCAGCGACAGATAAGCCAAAAACAGCTCGAAGGCATGAATAGAGCGCACCATGAACGACTCCACAATCTGTCGTCGCATCGAACACAAAACGAACACTGCTGCCAGTCTCATCAAAATCATCAGATGATTCCGATAGAGTAGAAGAGCACGTGCACGTTCGTGTCTTTTGTGTATATTGACATTCCTTAAGAGCCTGCAATCGACTCATATGTATTACTGTCGTTGTCACCGTAACCAAGGCACAGGTTAGGGCTGACGCTAGACTACAAGCTCCCGATAACTTTATCTGTAAATAGAAAATTAATTAAATTCCTATCCAATAATTGTACAACATAAGATGAGTTCATTAGTTTCCACAAAAGAGAATGAGAGAGAGATAAAAGCTATAAAGGCAAGAATGTAGGCGAAATTTACAAGGTTAAGAAACTTTATTGAAGTTATAAAAAAAGGTATAAAACAAAACATTAATTTTTGAAGAATTTTATAAATATTCATCAAATTAATTAAATTAAAGTTTAGAATGAAAATATTGATAGAAAATCTATCAAACGAGAAAGTTTAAAAAGTAATTTATATAAATGAAATGAAAAGAACTTAATAGAGAGAAAAGTTTTGAGTCTTAAAAACAAAAATAAATTGCATAATTCATACTCAAATTGACAATCTTTTACTAAAAAGTTATAAAATTATTTGATTAAAAAAATCATATAATTTAAGATTGAAGAGACAATCAAGAAAGTTTATAATGAATAAAAATCCTTAAGTTTGTTTACTTATTATGAATTCCTGAACTTTTGAGCTTTTTGTTTAATGATTATTAAAAAACACAAACAAAGGACTTAAAATTACGAAAAGTCGAAAATATCAATCGGTGAACTATTGATAAACGAAAGTAGAGCCCGATGTCGACTGAAAAATTATGTGCTAAGTCGACTTACGTACAAATTTTTAGTCGACTTCGGGCTCTGGACGAAAGTAAATATTTTAGAATGTAATCCGTGTGACCAAAAATACGTTACGACTTGCCATGGCATGCTAAAGACATATAAACGGAAAGCGTAACGTATTTTTGGTTACTCGGGTAAATTTAATGAAAAATGTTGCAAAAACATTCGTAAAATTAAATCCAACAAATGAAAGTAAAAGATTTAATGGTTCGAGTAATTTCATCAATATCAAACTGTAATCAATAAATCGAAGAGTCTTCGCCTAAAAAAAGCTTACTATCTATGTATATGAGCGGAAATGAGAATTGTTTGAATTCCTTCAGCATCTTTTATATTATTTCCGCTGCCTGAGGTAATTCATTACCGCAACTAATAGAAAACCGAGTGGATAATGAATGTGGGTCGATATATATATAGATAGATAGATAAAAACATGTTATGAAAGTTCACAACAAAAGGGCAGAGATGATAGAATGTTGACATCCCTGTAATGGTAAAACTAGTGGAATGAATTAATGAGTTGATAAGAAAGGATGAAAAAAAAATGAATTATGAACGTATGTGTGAGTCACAAAGATATGAGTAATGATTTAATTATACTATTATGATGCTATAATTATCCTTCCACTTCACTTGTTCTTTCACATAAAAGCAAAAAAAAAAAGGGATAGTGAAATGAATGAAATTATTCTCCATAAACTACAATTTTCTACTCTTAGATAATGCAATGGAATGAGGCCTATGCATGGGACACTAGCATAAAACTCAGTGGTAGCAACAAAGCACAGCATACACACATTTATATGAATGGAGAAGAAAGTAAAAGATAGAAATGGAGAAGAATAATGTTGAGGAATATAAATCACAGCGTATTGCTGTTGCCATTTGCCGTACGAGTAGAAGTAAAGAAGGAAATTCATGGCTTTATGGAAACATAGACAGTAGAATGTAAAAAAAGGTTTATGTGTTCATCTAACGATTGGGATTATAACTGAGGCATTGTGTATGTGTACACATTTTGTATTGTATGTATAAATGCGAGCGAGCGCCTCAATTTGTGTACAACGAAAAAATATTTTAATTTTATGACCTACATTTATCTCTTTTTGTAAGACATAATTCATAGAGGTGCTTTTTCTTCACTTCTTTTTCGCTTTTCTCTGTCCTATTAGAAGATGAGCCGCCTCGGCAACGGCAGTTATGGTGAAAATTGTTCTCGCTTGCCCTTTATATCAACAGTAATATTTTTGTCTGTTTTATTTTTACTTTTTTATTTTCATAATCAAGAGTAAATAAACAAATAAATTCATTTTAACGGACAAATATTTTTTGAAAAAATTTATGTAGCGCATTTTTGAGTTTACAAAACGGAACTTAAATTATTGTAAACAAACAAAAATTAAAATTAAATTTACAAAAAGAAAATTCTCTTATTGTTTATTCACTAAGTTTCCATTCCTTATTCTTATTAACACAACAGAAATTGATTACTCGAAAATTGTTCCACTCTAGCACTTCATTTTTATATTTTCATCTTATTTTGTGTTTTTACTCTAGCCTTAAGGCTATTTATTTGAGACAGCAAGTGATTTCTTTCTCCTTCGCCGTACTCATTTCACTATAGAGTAGAAATAGCGAGAAAAAGGGATAATGATCCCCTCATTCATTCATTTTCTAACATTTTTTTTCTTTCTCTCTCGTTCTCTTTCATTATTATTCACAGTCCAACACTTACCAAATAACTGTAACGATTCCGTCGCCTTGCCAAACTCATTATGCATAGACCAGTGAGCAGAAGCTGCAAAGAGAAAAAAAGAAAAGGTTGATATTTTATTATTGCTATAATTTAAATTTTATTATAATTGAAATTGCACTTGACAATGCTTTTTACACCTCTTTTTTGATATCACTAAGTAGCAGTTACATAGTTTCGTGGCCCAATAAAAATCATAATTATGATAATTCAAAGCAATTTTTTAAAAGCTTGTAATGCACGCTAAATTACAGCACTCAAAAGTAGCATCATCACATTTTTCCCATTTTACGATCGTGACAAAACACTTATTGCAACTTTCTTCTTTTCTTCTTTTTTTTGTGTATGCCAAAAATCTCCCTTTTACACTTTTACGCTTCTCATGCGAAATAAGAGTGTGAATTTTCTCAGTGAGAGCTTTTTTATGTTGTTGATTTTTAAATAAAACTCTTCGCTCTGCTGTTGACTTTTTGTCAGACTCGTCGACTTTTTTTTCTCTTTCTCTCTCCTTCCTTTTTCTATTTGCCCCTTTTTTCTTTTTTTTTCAACAACATTCATCTTTCTTTATTTTGTAAGCCATGTGAACATACACGCATATTCTTAAAGGAATTGTCAAATTCAAGGTGAAGAAATTTTGGTTGATTGAAAATTTTAATGATAAATTTGTTTCTTAGTAAATGAATTGTTTTTGGGTTCATTTTAACAAGTTTTAGTCAAAATTTTTGTAGGGTTCATCAGAGTTGTAAAAGTGGAATCTACTTTGTAGCTTTTGAGCTACTGGCTACGGACCAGTAGATTAACAACTCTGGAGCTCGGCATTATGCCGAATAACCAAAAATACGTTACTCTTTCTGTTTGCTTGCTTTCAACATTCTATAGCATGCTAAACAAAAAGCAAAACGTATTTATAATTATTCGGTAATTTACAATCAAGCCGTCCATATATGAATTTTCTTAGATGGCAGATTTTAGGGTCAATTTCACATAAATTTTTTTGCTAAAGTCCGCCATTAGCAGATTTTGACTTGACTGTGTTATGCGCATAATTTTCTTCTTCTTATTCATTTTCATACGGAAAAATCAGGAAAAAGGAGAAAATTAAGCGTATTATTCTCCATTTTAATCTACATAATTCGGAACCTCATTATTTTGTGTTAATTAAAATTTCAAAATGTTTGTTTTGATTTTTTGTTTACTTTCGAAAATTCGAAATTAAATTTTTTTGTTTACATTTACAACTTGCTTTATTTAGAAAGAATTGTTATTTGTTTTGAAAACAATTATACTCGAAATCAATTTTACAATCTTCTTTTTTTCAAGTTAAATTTTCATGTTATTCTCTGAGTGTATTAGATGTAGACAGAATCACAATTAGAGTATCTACTGCAACAACATTGTATCGACTTTTTAAATTAAGTGTCTTTCCCTTTGAAAGCTCACACAAAAAAAGTGTTGAAAAATTCAAAGACACACACATTCTAAGACATTTATTCCTTGCCTAACGAGGCACAAAAAAGTGCGTTTAAATTTAAATATTTTTTAGTTCATGCTTGAATGCATCGTAAGACGTTGAAGAGTCGTGTAAACAGGAGCAAGAGCAGCAACTTTAAAGTGCTCCCTGTTCCCATTTTCACAAGAGTAGGCACAACGAATACTTAATTGCCTTTTTCGTATTTTCTATGGCATGAAAAAAGCTCACTCATCACATTCACAAAAGCAACGACAACAACTAAAATGAATGAGTATGAGAGCAGAGCATATATAGCAACATGGGATGAATGAATGAAAGTGAATGCCACACATGATGAAGTGGATTTAAGTAGTTTTTCAACTCATCATCACAATGAGAACGAGAACTTTGTATGCTTAACCACCATTAAAATAATGAGTTGTCAACGCACGTGAAGTGACTTTTCACTCATCTTTCATGCTTAATAACAACAACTTATTCGCTATTTAAGCTTTTTAGAAAATTTAATTTTTTTTTCTTCAACTGAATCCTCAAACATTTTTATCAACAAAAGAAAAGCACAGATTCATTGTTAAATGTTTGCGGTAGCGAGAGTGAACACAAATAATCATTTTTTATCCTTTTTTATGTTGTTGTGCATTATAATAATAATAATGACTATACACGTGTGTATATATATGTACCCGTTGCCATCTTTCTCTCTACCGCTCGAAAAGAAGCAGAAAAATTAGTTTATTTGTGTTTGAGATATAACAAGGTTTTTTTTTCTCTCTTTTTTCACATTCCATTATTGTTGCTAACATTTTCATGTTCATTCTATGGAATAGCAGATTGCTTTAATCTCGAGAGAGGACAAGGAACAAATACACATACATATACCTACTTATTTTATACATATTTTTCTTTTTAGCTGAAATATTTTGAAACTCATTTTGTATTGAAATATTCAATAGTAAAGAAGATTTGGTTAATCAATTTTTAAGATTTTGAATTGTAAGAATTAGCTGTAGAATTGTAAAGTTTTCAAAAATGTAAAATTGAAGTTGTAGAAAAGTTGTAGAATTGTAAAAAAATTCTACAAAAAGTTTATTTCAAATATAATTTAACAGTTATTTTAGAAATGCGCATTAATCTTGAAAAAAAATTCTTTTGTGTCATTTATCTAAAAATTTTCGATGAAGAAAAGCAGAAACAGAATACAAGAGAAAAAAAAGTGAGAAAGAAGATAAAAATATGCCAAGGCGCAAATAATCAACAGCTTTGGCGCTATTATTTAATAAAAAGGCATTAGCAAAGAAAATTGTCTTCTATGTGTGTGCTCGCTTCGTTCGCTTTTGTTCGGTAAAGTTGTTTGCTTCGAAAATAAAATTTGGCGCAAGCAAGCAAAGGCAAAAGAAGGAGAGTAAAAATGTTTTATGCTTCTTTTAAGAAAAGAAAAGGGAGAAAGAGAGAGAAAATATTGTTGTGATTTTCCTTCATTATTATTTTGTGTCTCTCTTGCTCGTTTCTGTTTAGCATAAACATTATAGCTTGAAAAATATAAAATAGTAGTATGAGAGCAAAAGTCTGTTTTTGATAGAGAGTGTGAGAAAAAGCAGAATCATAATTTAATTTGATTTTCACAAGGCTTTAAAAAGCAAGCATCGATGAAAAAAGTTTGCGGTCGAGAGAGGAGAAAATTTGTCGATAATTTTCGAAAAGTTCGATGCCCTTGGGTGCGCATTCATTTGTTATAAAATATTTTTTATTGACGAGTTGAGTGTGCTATTTTATATTTCCCTCATATGCCTTATCTCATTACAAGCAAAAGAGCGCCCAAAGTTTCTCATTCAAAAGTAAAAGAAAAATTTTCCATGTGGAAATAAAAAAACTAGAAATAAATCGAGACCCAAACAAAAAATGAAAAAGAAAGTAGATAAATTGACTTTTCGATAAGGGATAAGTGTGCCCTTTTTTCATCTCTTCATATCGTGCTGCTCAGTAGTTATGCGAAACGGATTTTATGATGCTAGAGGGTAAAATTTGCATTTCGAATAAGAAAGCATGTCAGATTATGGTGGAATATTGAGAAACTTTCTGAATGGGATAAATTATTGAGTTTTAAAAGTTTCTTTGCGTGCGTGGACATATTGCCATTTTTTCTGCTGATCGAAGACTAACATTAAATAAAATTGTAATCGACCTGATCATTGACTTCAACAGAACTTTCTATATAACGACTAGTGTCGTTTTTTATTACATCATTAAAGCTTGTAATAGTCTCACATAAAATTTTATAAACGTTTTGCATTGTTTTTTTATTCTTTTGCCTCGCTCAATGGCAATAAGATGAAAAACTTTTTCTTTCTTCTATGTGTGATGAAAAACTTTGAAATAAGCGCGTTTTTTGATGGAAAAAGTTTTATTTCCGCCAAGAGTTTTCATTTTTCACTTTGAATGTTTTTTTTTTCTTTTCTTCTCTAGCTTTCGTTCGCTCACTTTAAATTTTATAAGAAAATTGAGTTGCCTTCATGTCTGTCTCCTTTTTGTCTTTTTCTTCTTTTCGACTGTCTATTCAACTAAAATTTGTTTAGTTTAGTTTCGAAATCTAATTAAATTTTGTAATGTTCACTTTATTTTCGTTGTTTTGAAGGGGAAATAATGAGATGTTGTTGACATTTGTAAAATAAGTGAATATTTTTGTCTTTGTATAATAATTTCTTTCTAAACTATTTCCAAATTGAATTTATTCAATAAATTATAAATTTGAAAACTTTAAATTAAAAAATTTTAGAGCTTAATGTTACCAGATAATGGTTTATATTTATATGCTTATTTGCTAAATAACGAACTTTAAAAATTCAAAAACTTTGGTTTTTTTTACAAATTACATTTTCGTTAAATGTTTATCATGAAACAAAAAATAACAAAGAATTTTTTAAATCTTAACGATAATTTTATACAATAATTTTCTATTATTTCTTTAATCTAGTCATTTTCTCATTATTTTGTTATGTTTAAGACATTTAAGTCGACAATAGTGGAAAGAAGAGGAAATTAAAGCAGAAAAAATATCCCTATCAGGAATACAAAGATGAAAGTTTGTTACTTGAAATTAGTATCAAGAGATGGCAACTAAAAACGGTAAAATGATGATGTTGATAAAGAAAGAAGAGAGTGGGAGGAAAAGTTGCCAAGAAAAAAAAAGTTGAAAGAAATGGCTGTAATCTTTTTTTCTTTTTTTGAGAAAAATCAGTGAAGAGGAAGAAGGAAAATAATTTTATCATTACAACTTTTTTTCTCTTTTTCTCGCGTTTTCCAAGTATGCTCGTTGCAAATACTTACAATTTTCGTGCAATAAAAATAAACAGCGACAAAAAGAGAGAAAGAGAGAAAAGAAAGAAAGAGCTGTGAATCTCAAAGGAAAATGATGAAAAGAATATTTTCTCTTTTTTCGCATTTAAAAAACTTTATATTCTTCTTAATAGCTTATAATATTTTGTCATTTGAGACTCAACTCCCGTTGTGCTTTAATTTAAATATTTTGTCAGCTCGCTGCTACCAAATGTGCACATAATATTGATTTTTTGACATTCAAAAAGTGTTTAGATTAAAAACCGATTGAGGATTGAAATTTAATATGAATGAAAAAACGAGACTGATAGTGAATTATTCATGAGTGGCAGGATTCTCATGAAACCAAGAAAAATTCTTTTTTGCCTGAAGAATTTAAAAAAAAAGTTTATTCTTCACATTTAAATCATAATTTTTGCTTTATAAAGCTAAAGTAAGCAAAAATAAAAGAAAAATATAATTTTCTTTCAATAAAAATGAGAAAACAAACAAATTATTGTTTAAATGAAGTTTAAGTTCAGACTTTTTTCACTAGAAAGACAAATAGTTTAAAAAATAAAATGTTACTATTTTCTATTAAAATATAAAGTTTTTATTTTAAGCCAGTGGTGTTTATTTACCAAAATTGAAATTTAACGGAAAAATAAAAATTATAAATGTAAACAAAAGGAATTTTTTTGTAAACAAAAAACAAAGTAGAAAATTTTAGTGAAGAAAATTAGAAATGAAGTCAAAAACTCAGTAGAAGTTCATTAAAAAGAAATCAATTACATTTTTAAGTATTGAAACTAAGCAACGGATGTGTAAATATTAAAGTAATTGTTGGTCTTTCTACAAAATCGAAATGAATTCTTAAACTTAAAGGATTTATCAGTCCAAGTAACTAACGCTTTTAGAATCAAGATCTCTCGCAAATTAGTCATTCTATTGTTAATTCAATAGATAAATGTAAAAATATAGCTAAAAATATATCTTTTATAAACTCTTGTAGCAAGATTAAGTACAACAAAAACAAAGCTCATAAGTTTTCAAGTATTTACAAAAATCATTTAATTTTTCTCTTAAAACTTAAGTAATTCTCTATAACATTTGCTAACATTTTGGCTTCAACAACTCTGTTATTATGTATTTAAACGTGTAAAAAGCTTTCCCCAGTGCTTTTAAGTTTACATTAGCTAAAGGGATGAAAGAAGAACTAACAAATTAATGATTCGATTTAATTTGAAAGTAAAACACTAAAAAAGAAACGATTTGCATTCTTAAACGACCATCATTCAATTGAATAATTTCACTTTGAATAATCAAATGCTTTTACCCTCAAAAAAGTTAAGTTAAGTGTGGGAAACAAAAGAGAAAGACTAAGAATTTTTTTTTCTCTTCCTCATTTTCTATTTGATTTCATTTCAAGTCGTGCAGAAGTACAAAAATGTCTTTCAATTAATTCATTGAGTATAAATGGACTGACATACATACAAAAAAGTGAGAGAAGAAGAAGGAAATGAAGTTCAATGTAACAATTTAAGTGAAGAGATAGAGAGAAAAATTTCTTTCTTGTTGGTTCGGAAATCAAATTAATTATGCCCTAGTGCACTTCTCTCCTCACACTTTTGAAATTGTTTTAAATCGTTGTCATTGTGAAGAATTGCTTCTGCCATCATTCACATAAATTTTACAGCGGATTAGTTTTCGCCACTTAGCGAACATTTTGAAATGATTATGGAAAGAAACCATGGAACAAATCAAGTGGGGCATAAATTATCATATACAGAATACATGAATGTCTTTTCAGATTACAAGCCATCGAAGAGAAAAATTGGAATGTCGTCACTTAATGCGATAGAAGAGCGAGCAGCATCAGCAGCATCATATGGATAAGAAGAGAAAAGCGTATTTAGTATATTTGAAAAATTATGGAAATTTTTTTACATAATATGAGCATAAATTTTGGCAGTGAATAGAGCGATGAGAAAAATGGAATCATGTAGAAAGAGCAAAAAGAATTCCACAATTTTTTGGGTGATTTCAAGAGCATTCACATACAATGGATGAGAGAAAAACCACACGGACACAAAATTTATTTAATACCATTATTACTTTTAGCGTTCTTTTTTATCTTTAATTTTAGATATATAAGAAAATTCTTTGTGTAACGGTTTTTGAACTTTAGAATTCGAAAATTGTTTACTGAACTAAAAAGAAAATTTAATATCTACGACCTATCTGATCGTTAAATGATACAATCAATCTATTAAGATCAATAATGGCAGATTATGATAATAACCCTAATCTATTTTTCAAAAATGACAATATTTCATTTTTTTAAATATTGGACTTGATCAGAAATCATAAAGTCCTGTAAGTTTTTGACTAAAACGAACTGTTTAGCTCAATATCTTAGTTTTGGTATCTATATTTGAGATGATTCAAAGTGTTTAGCTATTTAGTTTTCAAAACTTTTTTTCTATGTAGCTTTATCAAACATCTTAAAAAATAGTAGACATCTGCCTCTGGTAGGCCCTTATATCTTTACAAAAACAATATCTGTTAAAGTTGAATACTCTTATAAAGTCACTGAGTTCTTAAAGGCAATGCCTTTCAAAATATGCTTAAAATAGGCAAAACATTCATTACAGCCTTGATCTAAAGAAAGGTATATAAAAATTCATTTTTTAAAGAAGAAACATTTTAAAACTGCATAATACAATGAAGATACATTAAAATAAATTTTGAAAAGTTTAAATTTATTAGAAAATTCATCCTCTTGGTACTTTTATAAAATTTTGTAAAAAAATTTAGAAAATTTTCCAAAAATTTCTATATCTTTTATGTGAACTCATTCTTGATCGAGAATTCTTGAAAAATCTTCGAGTATGAGAACGAGAACGAGAATGAGAAATTTTCTTATTAGCTGTAGTGGTTTTAGGAGTAGTTGTGGTTGTTGATGTTGTTGTAGTTGGTGCACAAGAAACTGGTTGAACAAATGATGGATTCCAATTGTTGTAGCATGTAGAAAATGACGCATTAAGTTGAATATACGTTTGTTTATTTACATTCAAACTTGTAGGAATGCATGTACTTTGAGTAATATTATCAAAATAAAGATAAGCTGAATAATTTCTTGAATCAAAGAGTGTTGGAATAAATTGTGGATCAATTGCAGTGATAGGATTTTTTTTGAAAACCCCTTTGAATGTAAGATTATAGTTTATTGCAGAACCAGATGTATCTAAATTAGGCAAATATTGAATATTATTTGAATCAAGATAAAAAGTTGATAACCAAGGTAATCCTCTAAATGTTAATGAATCTATTGCTGTGATCAAATTATCGGTTAAGTCGATATTCTCAATAAGAGGTGTGTTAGCAAAAAGTCCTGGTGGAATGCAAGTGATTTTATTGTTTGTCATAACAAAAGTATTCAATTTTGAAAGACCTTTTAAAGCATCATTGTCAATTGTAGTAATTTGGTTTTGTTCTAAATTCATAAATTCGAGGATCACGCAATTTTGAGCGAGTCTCGCTGGCACAACTGTGAATAATTGATTACTAATTGTCAAAGTTTGCAATGCTTGGCAATAATCAATTGTATTTGCCACTAAAGTTGTCAAATTGTTATGATCTAAAGACAAAGAAATTACGTTAGGATAAATTTGTAAAATTTTAGTTGGAAAAGAAGGAAATTGGCTCGTTGAATCAATATATAAATCTTGTGTCTTAGTATCAACGAAACCTGCAGCTTGACCAACTACATTTATTGTTTCATTTGGTCCGGTGACGTTTGTAATGTTTCCAAAAACACACTGATTGTTTTTAATCGAAGAACAGTACAAATCAGCTGCATAGCTTGATGTCAATATAACAGCAATGATTTGAAAACTATGAAGAAAATGAAGTTAGAAAAATATTCAATCATTTATCACTTAAACAACTCACTACAAAATCCACATTTTGTGTCCTTTAGCAGTAGATTTTCATACTTCAGAAGTTTATTATCAAATGTTGATGAAAAAAAAAATGCAAGTTTTTTTATAGTGGAGATGATCGAGCTTTTCACCATACTCAAAATATTGACGAATAAAAGCTTTTCTTAAACATTTAACTATTTTATTTTGTTTTGGTAGATGTATATACATTTAGATACATTTTTTTTTTGTATAAACGATTATTATTGGTGAATATTGTTTTATAAAAAGATGTTAATTAATTTTTATATTTAATACTATTAAAGTATATGAAAGTTTACAGTTTTTAGGTGTTATTTAGTTTCAATACAAGTTCAGTTAGTATTTTCATTTTGATTCTAGATACTTGCTTAAAATTTATTATTTAGGTCAAAAAGTTCACGAAGACTTTTACTCAATAAAAAACATTGACAAAAATTTTTCTTGCACTGTAAGTAAAATTTCATTCAAGTATTTTTTTCATTTCAATTAAAATTTTCATTAGTTGAAAAACGATTTCGGATTTTATATAATTCTATTTGTTAATTTCAACAAACAAATTGTTAAAATTAACAATTTCAATTGCTAAATCTTTTCTTTGGTGTATAAAAATTCTTAACAAAATATTCAAATATTGGAAAACAATCTTCATACTTCTTGAATATTCTTTTCCTTTTTTTATCTATGATAAACAGTTAGAGCGAGCTACATAAATTTTCACATTATTCACCCTTCATTTTTCAAGAAAAATTGTACAGCATTATTGCTTGCTACCATACATGCATGACAAACAAATAAAAGAAAATGGGTAAAGACGTCTTCTATAGCTAAGGCGGGCAAGAAAGGTCTGTGAATGCCTTTTTGAAATTTCATGCAGATATCTCATTAGAGTCATAGTCGTTATGAAGGTTCATGTGCTCATACCCTTTTTATTATTTGCAGCCTGCAAAAATCTTCCCTCAATTTATTTATATTGGTCTGAACTCAGCACTACTAACTCAAGCATCGAAAGAAATGAATGAACGTGAACTGTTTCCGTATTCAAATCGTGGATCTCAATTGTGTCGAGAAGGAAGAAAAGGAGCTTAATAATAAGAATTTTTTTCTTTCTTTTTCTAACTCACACATTCTGCAGAAGAAGCAGCAACAACCAAATGTTTTACGACATACAATTTTTCAAAATCATTTTGAATGAATGAATGAATGAGCGTAAATTGTAGTACTATTAGCGATGTCATTCACACACCATTTTGTCAAACAATACAGATGATGCCACGCAGAAACCTCATTCATGGATTATTCCAATTACACATTATTATCATCATCTCTTACTCTCACATGTAGACATCAAGTCGCTAGACTAAATGTAAATTTTAGTTCTTTCATTTTTCCCCTCTTTGATTGCAAATATTTGCACTAGAATTTTCAATTTCGATTTTTTCCTATCTCTGCGTCTGTTTATTCTCTGACTGTTTGTGCAGAACAGAAAAAAATGATGATGGATTGGAAGAGAGTAGGAGAAAGTTGCAAATCAACAAATATAATGTGCTAGTGTTACGACAACAAAATTCTGAATGCAAAGAAAATAAAACAACGAGGCAAAAAAGATTTTGTGAGAGAAAATCAATTTCATTTGTTTAACTTTAGATATAAAAAAGTAATTGTCATTTGAGTGTCGGATGATGTTTACTTTCTATGAAATGAATCAATGCATTTGTTTATTTTAGACTCTATGTGCTAGACATTTTTTTGCAAACAAACAAATTTCAATATAAAAACTTTTTAAAACATTTCTATTTTGAGAAAGATTTATTGTTGAAAATTTCTTTTTATTAAACGATACTACATTAACGAAAAATTAAATCAATATATTTTATATTTTAACGATTTTCTAAAATTCAAAATACTTCTGATTTGTTTTCGTAAGAAGAAAATAATCCTGACAGAAAATTTCAAAATTTCATTTTTCTTTCGTCATTTTCATCTTCACAAATTTAAATTTAAACAAATTTCAAAACTCTCAGCTCTTATACTACCAGGATTACTTTAATATTTTGCTATAAAATACACTGAGAAAAAAGTTTTTAACTGGCATAAAGTTTGTGCCAATAAAGTACAGTTATGAGTCTTAAAAAGCAAACTTTATTAGTCTTATAAAAAATTTTATAAGTGTTAAAAATCTTTTATAAGCGTCATAAAATTTTTATAAGTCTAATAAAGATTGCCTTTAAAGACTCATAACTGTGCTTTATTGGCACAAACTTTATGCCAGTTAAAAAACTTTTCTCTCACTATAGTTCTGAAAATATATTTGGAATCAAAATACTGAAATTGGTAAAAAATTCTGAATATCTTTTTTCTTTTCTTTTTGTTTTGTTTTTATCAAAGTTATTTTTCCTTGTGATTTTGTTGATAAACTTTATTTAATATTATTATTTAATCGATTAAATTCTTCTTAAAGTTTTAAAAGTTGTCATTTTAACGGTTATAAAAAATTTAAACTTTCATTTTCGAAATTTACATAATATAAAATTTCAAATTAAGAAATGTTAAAATTAACTTTTTCATACTTAGAAAATATTATTAGAAAGTCTTTAATATTTTTAATTTATAAAAAATTTAATCGTGGCAACATGACAATCATTCTCATAATTTCAGCTTTATTACGATTTGTTTTTTGTTCAAAACAAAATTTTCATTGCACATTTAAATATTTTATAATAATCAAAACAAATAAATTTTTACGTTCAGAAGAATTGCAATGTGTTTTTCGAAAGAATTTTTATCTTGTGGTCTTGCTCTTTTTAAACAAAATTTTTTAAAAATTCCAAAAACAAATTTCATTTCTTTATCACAAATTTCTTTTAGCAAACTTAAAAAATCAAATTTTTACAAGAAATTGTGAGATATAAAGAAGAAGAAAAAAAAGTGCACTAAAGAAATTATTCATAAACTTTTCTTGGCTACAAACTCAAATGAAAAAGAAAAAGAGAAGAAAAAATTTTCAAGATAAAAAATGTTAAAGAAGAAATTCCTAAATCATATATCTACTTAAATTTTGGCAACAATATAAAAGCACTTAAAACTTTTTTTTCTCTTTCTTTATTCACTTTAGACTTTCAACAAATCTTTTACAGAATTTTTTTCTGCCACAGCTATACAACACACATGTTTTTTATCGTATACAGTCGTCAATGTGTGTTTTAAAAAGAGGGAAAAGCTTATTGATCCCACATTTAAAGCCGCTCTTTTCATCTCTCTTTTTGAAGTTGAGGGAGAGAAAAGTAATTCATTAGACGAAGTCTACAAATTTTTGCATCTGCTACTGCTGAATATGGCAGTGAAGTTTATGGCAATTATGGCAGCGAGAAAGAGAGAAAAAGCAGATGAAGCGGTGAAAGAGATTTAATGAGAATTTATGTGATTATGAGGAGAAATT
This sequence comes from Polypedilum pembai, assembly GCA_014622435.1. Classification (NCBI taxonomy): domain Eukaryota; kingdom Metazoa; phylum Arthropoda; class Insecta; order Diptera; family Chironomidae; genus Polypedilum; species Polypedilum pembai. The sequence goes on from JACWBX010003945.1 coordinate 18,223, forward strand.
TTTAATTAGTGCAGCAGTATTCAAGGCAAAATGGCATAAAAGAGAGCCGAATAGAATGAATAATTAAGAAAATAAAAGAAGAGTGTGGGATGAATCTCTTGTCGAGGGAACACTTTGTACTAATTGAGGTTGTAAGAGCTTTATGCAGCACAAGTGCATCTTCACTGAATGTCTCTATTTTTCTCTCATTGTAACTTTGATTAAATTTTTTTTCTATACTTTGTCATTCATTTTTAAAAACTCATTCAATTCAGTGTGCTACTTTGAGTTTTCAATGGTTTTCATTCACTACTAAGCGACAGGATTAAAGCGTGAAAAACACTGTACATCTCATCGTTGAAGCATTCAACTGAAAGCAATTAATGTCGATGCTAGAAGTGACTGTGAGCTGTTTAATTATTCAGAAAATTTGAATGATTCTGTTGCTGCTTTAATGCAATTTTTATTTTGTCCTTCAAAGTTAAGTGCATGAGATTTCAACTGATAAACATAGAGTCAAAAACAACTCGTAAACCGTTTTGTGTTTTTATGTCAATTGCTTTGATTTTTTTCACAGTTTATTTCAGGCAGTCAATTTTATTGTTCAATTTGAAATTGAATGATTTTGTGATTGAAATTCTTTACTAAATTTTTTGTTATTTTCTGTTGATGTTAGACAGAGATTACTTTTATAACTTGCTTACTGCTAGTTTTTCTTCTGCTGGTTAAGGAATAATTCAATGCACTTATAAAGGAATTTAAAGGTAATCATTAAATATGAAAACTTTTAGTTATTGACCAAACTGATTATCATAAATATATTGATTTTAAAAAATATACAAATATAACGGTTTTGTAAATTTTAAATTTTCTCAATTGTAGATTTTTATACAAATGTAGGTTTTCATCTACAATTGTAGATTTTTTTTTACATTTGTAAATTCTTTTTAAACTAAAATTTAGCATTTTCCACTTCTAATAACACACAAGTTGATTTCAAAACTCTAAGAGTTTGTTCACAATGTATTTTCTCAAGTTCTTACTTTTAAATCTTCAAATTATTTTGTAATCAATACAAAAAATTTTCCTCTTTGTTTAAGCAAAAACAACCTTTCGTATCGTTTACAAAAATTATTATTTTGCAATGACTTGCATTGAATAAATTGAAAGGGACGAGTGAAATATGAAAATATGATATTTAAGAAATAAGTATGAAAATTTTCCTTTTTAAATATGAAAAACATACTTGAAAGTGCTTGAGAGATTATTATTACAATCGAAGAAAAGGGAGGTGAGAGAGAGAGAAGCCTAGGCAACTGTGAACAATAAATCAGATTTAATGACAAAAATTTTTTGCCGTTGTTTTTTCTTCTCTTCAGGAAAGGTAAAGTTATCGGATCCTACTTAGGGTACAAAATTCACCTTAAAGCATTTTCTTTGAATAACGAAAAGAATTTGTTTTGCTTTAAGAAATAAAAAGTTGTTGACTTTCATAATGTAACGCCAAATTATTAGCTCAATAGTGAAAACGACACAAAAAAGGTTCAATTTAGCAAAATGTTCCATAAAATGGAATGAAAGATAGTTTGATGCTTTTTAAGGCACTTAAGTTCTTCTTTTTTGTTTTTATTCACCCAAAATTCCATTATCAAGAAAAATTTCAATTGTCGAGATCAATTTGTTCATCCATTTTCTCTCTCATTCTCCCTGTATGAATATCATCCATCAAATATTGCACAAGGCGATAAAAAATGTATGCCATGAGAGTAAAGAAGGAAAGAAAATTGAATTATTATAAAATGGAAGTTGTCCCTTAGCTGCTTGCTTGCCTTGCTGCACAATGTATTATGTATCAATTTTAATTCAACATCAGTATCATTCACAATTTAAATTTCATTATTTCCTCGACACTTCAATTCTTCTTCGCCTTCTAGAACTGCATTTTCTACTCTGTTATCTGTCGCTCTTCAATATTACATTAATTTCTTTTCCTTTCTCTTCGCTCATTTCCAACACAGCAGAATATTTTATCTGTGTGAATATTTTACGAAAAGCACTTGGAAAAATTGAAATTTTAATAAAATGGAGAAGAATTTTGATGGAAAAATTAAAAAATTTTTTGCAAAAAATTTCATTAAATTGCAAATTTTATTAAAAAAATTATTTCTAAGAATCCTTGGACTTTCTTTTTGATTTATTTTGATACTTCATGCAAATTCTTTTATGAACAATTATGCATTGAAATGTTTTGCTAAGTTTTTTGTCAATATTTTTCGTTGAATATTTAGTAAAAAATTTCTTTTTCAATCGCTTTTCGAAAATAAAAATTTTCAAATTCGAAAAATTCGTTTAAAATCAATCAAATTTAGTTCAAATAGTTTGATTTAAAAGTTGTTTGGATCGAATTGAACTAAATTCAAACTAATTATTCAATAAGCAAATCGTCAAAATCACATTAGGTACTTATAATAAATTTTTTATTTCTTAATTTTGAGACAGAAAATTTCATTTATAAAAGTTTTGAATCCAAATGTTGAAAAATTTTTCAAATTTAAAATTTTTTATTTCCGTTAAACTTTTGAGAGAAAGTTTAGTCAACTTTAATCATTAATTTAGCATTTCATTTCGTTCAAATTATTATTTTATTAAATTTCCAAATTTTGTTAAAAAAGTTTCATTAAATTTTGTAAAATATCATTCATAGCCTTTAATAAAATTTATTCAGTCGTAATTTTTAAATGTACAACTTTTTTATTTCTGAATTTTTATTCAAAACAGTTCTGAAATAATAAATTGAATCAAATTTCAATTTCCGTCAAAGTTTCATTCTTTCTCTCTTTCTCATATTTTTAAATGAAAATTGAGAGAAAAAGTTTCATGATGTAATACGGAAGTGAATTTAACAGTGCAGTTTGTAGAGAAAGAGGAAACATTCAGTGGTCCACCAACCAACCAAAATCTGATTAAATTCTCTTAATTACACATTTTTGATTCAATTTCCTCTCTTTTGCCATTGCAGTAGCAGCAGTATGATGATAACTATCATTAATTAATCCAGTTTGCAGTTAAATAACGTTGGTGGTAGACATTTTGCAACAACAGTAAGAAATTTATCTTTATTCACTGATGCTCAGCTGCTGAGAGAGAGAAAATAACTTTATGGCACAAAACAACACAAACAATTTTAATTAACAGTCTTCACGCAAGCATTAAAGAACAATTTGAGTTGTGCTAAGTTTGATTATAGCATTATAAAGTTTACTCTCGAAATTAGAGCTATAAAAGTTTCTTTTCTTATCTCTAAATCTAATTTTAGTCATTTACTGGCATTTATTGCTGCAAAAGACAAAAGCTTTCTTCTAATTTTCTGTCTGATGACAATACATGAAGGGAAAATTTCATTAGTTCATCATCATGAAGGTTTTTTAATTAGATATGAAGCGTCAACAAGCGAAAACTTGCACAAACAGTTGTTTAATTTAATTTCTCTTATATAGTGCCAGACGAACATATATTGACGCAAAAAAAAATCCCCAAGTGGAAAGAAAGAAAGTAAATAAACTTCTCAGACATTTCTCGAATTAATTACATTCGACTCATCCATCTCTCTTTCCCGTTACTTCTCTTCTCTTTTCGCTTGGCCAAAGCAGAATTTGATGATGGAAGGAAATGTAATTATGGTGCAGTTTTCTTTTTCCCTCTTCTTCTGTTTGCATTAAATTACAAATTTATATATAAAATTCTCTGCTATGTTTACTTTTCCACCTTTTTTTTCAGGGCCATGAGAAATCTCGTTAAAATGAAATTACGAGGATGTTATTCTTGCAATTTTTTTTTCACTCTTGTTGATTCTTCTTTTTGCAAAAGTGGTTTGCATTCTTATTTGATTGGCGAGGCGGTTTTTATTTTACTCGTATGATAAAGAAGAACAGCAAAATAAACTTTTCATGGAAACGTAATTTCATTTTCATTCATTGGCGTTGAAAGAAAGAAAGCTGTAGGGCAAACATTTTTCTCTCTTTGTTTTTAGGATCTAAATCATTATTTCAAGGAGGATAATTTGTGGAAAATGTTTTTCATTCCTCACGTGCTACACGTTTAGCTCTCGGTGCTTTTTATTTTCAAAATACAATGTGCATTAAAAGGGGGAAAGAAATTTATTTTTGTTTATCATTGATGACTTTCTCTTTAGTTCATAATCTTCTTCTTTTGTTATTTTTGCAAATTTTTCAATTTACCTAATGTTGTAAAGTCTATAACATTAATCAACTCAATTTAAAAGTGTTGAAAAAGATAAAACAAATGAATTTTTTTGCATAAAAGGAATAATAGTAAATTTATTTTGTAACGGTAAAACAAAATTTCAAAAATATTATTCAGTATTGAATTCAGCTATATTCAGCAGAGAATTTCTGAATATAAACAAAGAATAAATTTGTGAAAAACTTTTAAATTAAATTGTTTTGAAGTGCTTTAGCTTGGTATTTGCGACTAATAAGAACATTTACGAACAAAAAAAAGTGATTGTTTCTTCATATAGAGTGTGTCTGTAAGAGTAAATTTGCTAACTTGTGAAAATAAGATTTTAGAAAAGAATTTCAACGAAAAATGCTTGTTATCATCAGTTAATGCTTTGATTGAGAATTGAAAGAAATCAAATAGATATTGCTTGAAGAATCTTCAATCTAGTAAATTTTTATTAAACTAAAATGAATTATTTAGTAACAATAATGTTAGAAGTTTCTTAGAAATATTCTATAACTTCTTAACAACATCAACTATTTTTCTCAATCAACTTCATTCTCTCCCCTTATCAAGTCAGTAATTTTTCTTTTTTTCTTCATCTCACTCCCAACAACAAGACAAATTGAAAGCATAGAGCAAACAAGTATTGCATGAAGAATATACGACACACAAATTTGATAAAGAAAGATGTGAAATTTCTGTTCACTTGATTTCGAGCGATATCAAATTAAGAAAAAGAAGCAGCAGAAGAAAAACAATAATATAGATGACAATGACGAGCAGGAAACGGAATAGAACGGAGAATAATTTAAATTCCACATGAAAAAGCAAGAAAGAAAGAAAATGTTGAAATTGAAATAGCATTGTATTGTTAAGGAATTTTTGTACAGTTTTTTATTTGAGCTAGCGAGAAAAAGGAGTTTTTCGTTGTGAATGTCATCCCTGAAGGGAGAAAAACAGAATAGAAATAATCGAAATTAAAATTAGAAAAAGAGCAATTTAAAGGCATTTCTGAGGGAAGATAATTGAAAGTGTATGAGTGTGTATGTTTTCTTCACTGTCGAATGTCACCCCTCATTCTCTTTTTCAAGGGTGTCTGAACAAACTTGCTTTCTCTCTTCTTTTACATCAATTATTTTCAAGAGTTCACGGAAGCAGAAAAACACTTGATTACGGGGTGATTGAACCGAGCATTGATTATTTGTGGCATTGCCAACGTTCGACATCTTTCTTTTGCATAATTAGCAATTTTTTATGTGCACACACCCTTCATGTTTATGCTAATTTATTATCGTCACTTTTTTGGGCAAAAAATTTTCTTAAGACGCTTAATTTTTCCTCAAATTCAATTTCTCTGCCTTCGTTTACTCCCTTCATTTTCATTTAGCTAAGCAAAATCTTATTAAAAGGATTTTCTCGCCTCTCTTACTCCCTACAGCATTTTTACCGCTGCGAAATAACTCCCAAAGCATTTTCATAATTTTTATGCCTTCAACACATGAATATGAATTTTTTTGTAAGCATAAAAAAGAGTGAGAGATATTTTTCATTAAACTTCATATTGCTGTCATTACGATAGAAAATTGACATCACTGTAGCACTACAAGAGTAAGTAATATTGTTTAATTAAATTTTTTTCCTTGAACGTAATCTCAATTAACTTAGTGCTGTGGTGAGATTATCACTAGAAGGAACTTTCTATAATTAAAATATACATTTCAAGAGACTTACATATGAGTTTTAAAATTAAAAGATTTCAATCAGGGTTTCGAAATCACGAAAATCCGTTAGCAAATTCAAAAAGAATTTTAAATTATTGAAAACCGTTAAACTAAAGAAGAATTTAAACCTTTAACATTTTTTATTTATTTCTTATTTACTTAAAAGAATTTTAAATTATTTATCACGTTGATGAATAATCTTAATTGATGCGTTGATATTTTTTACCATTAATAATTTTATTAGAAATTAAATTTGTAACGGTTAAAAAAATTTAAATTTTTGAAATTTTTAACGAATAAAAGTAAACAAAAGTAAATTTTGTAGAAAACTATCTTCACACTATTGCTTATGAATAAAATCAATAACAGTACTTTGAAAAAGTTAAACATAAACCAATTCAGAAGAAGTTTTATCCATTATTTCGTCTAAAATTCAAAGCCTGCTTTACATAAAATATTCCTTCACTTTTCCACGTATTGTTTCCTTTTACATTTGTTGATAGCAAAAATTTGTGAGTGAATTTGATTGAAAGAAAGGTGTTTTCGAGTGACTGAAGTGTAAAAGCTTTTCAACTTTGATTTCCTTTTGTGATCTTCATTCTGTTTTTATGCTCTTGACCATTTGCTATGACTTGAATGTTTGCCAGATTTTTTTTTCTCTTCAGTGCATTAAACTGGCGCGTAAAATAAAAGGATTTTTCCAAACAGTGATTTTTTCTCCACATTCACATGAGAAATTCTTCCATGAGTAGCAACAGCAGCAACAATAATCAACGTAAAGAAAAAGAAATCTTTGAAAGCATAAAAAATTAAAATTTGATTATATAAAAGAAGAAGGAGTAAAACTCTTTTGATTAACTCGCAAGAATTTTATGAACTTTTTTTTATGGATTTTTCCACAAGATATATATAAATTGATCAAAGAGCATTAAAGGCCCGAGAAGAAGAAATGAGAAGGGAGAAAAAAAGAGATAAAGTGCAAAATCCAATAACATTAATAATAAATTTCTTTATTTCCCCATGCGAACCAGAAAATGATGCGAGTTAGACGAGACGAGAGAAAAAAAATCATGCAGAGTCATAAAATGCAATGAGGAAAAAGAGAACAACAGAAAGTCATCACGTCATGGACCCCGTTATACTGCTTTTTATAGTTGAAAGCAAAATTTAGAATTTTATTTAGGACGCTACTTAAAGGAAAAAGCAAGTAGAAAGAGTTTTAGTCAGAAGATGGAAAAAAATAAAAACAGATTTCGATTTAAATGCATCTCTCAATGCCATTATTGTAGTAGGTTGTAATATGACACCCTCTTATCGTTTATTTCTTTCTACGTATATCCACTTTACTTCTTGTTCTTTTTTTTCTTTCCCTCAAAATCAACACTAGTAATATAATACAATCACGTTATTATAAATGTTAAGATAAAATTTAATGTATGAAAGAAAGGGGGAGAAAAGAAATAAAAAGGGATGATTTTGATGATTTTATTTTAATGTTGGTAAAGTGGTAAAATGACAGAAATCTTTCACAATCAACGTTTATTTGTTTGCGTATGGAAAAATTCAGTTTTTGATTTTGTTTAAAAATAACGGTCAAATTAAATTTAAAAAATTCTTTTAGTAAGACGCGCACCAAAAAAATTTTTGTTTACACTTCTTGAAAGTTCAATAAATTGTAATAACAACAAATCTGATAATATTATCTTCTCTAAGCTTAGAGAAGCTTAGCTAAGTATTTAAAATTTATATAATTAGAAACTTTGGCTAAATTGCATTTTATGGACGACTTCAAATTTTTCTTCCTAAACATCTTTTTTTAGTCAATTTTGGATCGCTGATTACGAATCTGCAAGAATTTTTTGGCGCTCTCATTCCTATAAAAAGTTATGGCCATTTTAAAATTGGGATTTTTTGTTTACCTTTTTCAAAAAAAATTTTACCGTTATAAAACCAAAATTAAAACAGCAAATATACAAACGTTTAATTTTAAAGACAAAATAAAGAATTTAATATTTATCTACATCAACTAAAGAATCATTTAAAAGGTATGATATGATGAAAATAGTGAGATATTATCAAAAAAAACTTGAAATTTTCCTGTAAATTCAATTCTTTACTTTCTATTCATCAAAATGACACTAATACTTCTTCTATTGTCTTTACAGAAAAGAATAAAAGCTGACCATAAATATGTGTGTACATGTTGAAAAGGATTAAGCAGAAAAACATTTTTTTTGTTTATGAAAGAGTTTTTGAAATATGAGTTTGTGTGTGTGAAACTAAGCGTTACCAAAGGCATTTTATGAGAAAAAAAGAGGATATTAAACACTTAACTTGAAGCATGTATGTCACTACAGTTTGCTTGTGTAGCTTAAGGCGTTTGCTTTAATATTTTTACACTCACTTAGGTGTTTATTTTATAAAAAAAAAGAGATACTTGTTTTGTTTTAAAATGAAAATGCAAATTAAAGAACAATGTCATTGTCTAAAGTGTTGAAAAGTTTTACTATAAAACTTTATTTACCTTGTCTTAGTCTAGAAGCATATTATTATTGTCATTTACACTTTAATCAAAATAAACTTCATGCCAATGATATGTGCAAATGTAGAGAGAGAAAGAGAAACAATGTCATTAAATTTAATTGCAAGGATTATTTTCTCACAGAAATTCCATTTTATACGCGAATAGCATAAGGCAGCTGCTGGTGTTTTACTTAGATTTCAAACATACAAAATGTACCACCTTCCACATTCTCAAGTCAATTCTTGAATAATTGAGTTATTTAAATTTTATACTTTGCTCACCCCATTCCATTTACTTATGCACATACGTACCTTGCCATATTTGTAGAAGTTTAAGCTTTTCTCTCTCTCTCTTTATGACATTCCGAAAGTCATGCTCTTACACATATTGTAAATTCCATGCATAGCACATGAAAAGAAGAGCGAGTGTGTTTATATACATATTCAATGCAATTCATTCTCCTTCTTCTTCCTTTTTTCCCATTTTCTTTCTCCCTCACTCAACCGTCGTCTGTATTCATACATACAATAAAGGAAGAAATTGGCTAAAGCAACTTTTTCACTCACATTCCCTTAAGGCCATTTTCATCCAAATGCAGTGATATTAAATCAAATAAAAGTTTTATTAGATTTTCACGTAATCGAATTTATCTGAATTGTGTAATTTTTGATCAAACGGATGGTTGAATTGGGCCAAGAGTGAGTGTGCTAAATCTCATGAGATTATGCATTGCATTGAGATTGGAAAAATTTATTTTATTCTTCAAATAGATAGAAATTTTTTAGAAACGCATTTTCTAAGATTTCAAGAATAGTTTGAAATTTTGAACAATTTTTAAAAGTTTAGATTTTGAAACTTTTTGAAAAATTAAATTTTTGAATCAGATAAAAATTTATCACTTTTCTTAAATTTTTCGCGAAATTACTAACTTGTTTATTTTCTTTTAGTGAAGAATAACAAGTAGAATGTTTTTTCTAGATTTCGTAAACTAAAATTTAGTTCAGAACTTTTTTTCAAAAACTTTTTGAAATTTTTGAACAACTTAAAATTTTTTGAATAAATTTTAAAAAAGTTTTTGAATATAAATTGTCAAAATGTTTTTCATAGAAATTCAATTCAATGATTCAATTTTTATTTTCATAATAAATTGTA
>JACWBX010003945.1:37915-56751 GCA_014622435.1 Polypedilum pembai
GATTTACTAAAATTTTGTATTCAAAAACGCAGTTTTAGGGGCATTTACAGGGGAATTTTTGTCAAAAAGACATCCCCCTTAATTTGAATTTTAACGGCTAAATCGCGAATTGAAATATTCTATTATTTCTTGAAATTATGATAAATTAAAATTCACTTTAATTAAAATAACAAAAAGGAAACATTATCAAAATAGAGAGGGAGAGAAAATTTTAATGCACACAAAAATAAATCTTCATTATCATTCAAATTGAAATTAATGAATTTAACTTTATCGTTTTAAATGCAACAACAAGCATTCAAAATGTTCTTCACATAAAGACACGCTGTGATTTAACTGCTTTTCTCTCTTCTTTCTATCTTTTTCATGAATATGCAATAAATGCCGACACATAAAGAAGAAATAATGAACGACAAAGGATTGCACTGAATTGTAGACAAAAAGGCAACGAAGGAAAATTATTTCATTCAATTAATGACTTGTAAAAATTACTACAAAGATTTTCGGTGTATTTTCGGTGCCAAAAAGGCAGCAACATTGTCAAGTTCGATGAAATAACATGAAAATTACTTACCAAAGTAGCTGGAACAAATGGCGGGACAGTTTCGAAATATCCAACTGTACTTGTGTATGATCGAAGCAAAAAATATACAGCAAGAAACATAACTCCCAATAAGCACAAAATACCGCCACATATTAGACACCAGATAACATATTTTCGCACTCCAGCATGTGGATGAGGAACTGCAAACAGAAAGAGAAGAAAAAATCGTTAGAAATGAAGTCTTACGCAATGAAAAAGAAGAAACTTTGTCTATATAACAAAACTTTTTGAACTCTCTCAAGTAGAGAATGAGTAGTTGGTCCATCGAGTAAATTAAGTTTAATTTGTGTATAAAAATAAATTTTGTGCAGCAAAAGTTTTCTCATTTTTTCCATCCATCCCAACAATTTCATTTTTTTCCTCTCTCCTTCATTCTTGGTAAGGCAAAAAAATGTAATTATTCAGAGTGAAATGTGTAATGTGCAATGCGGTAGAGAGGGATAAACAAGTTCTCTCTCAGTGACTGAGTTTCTTAGTGAATGAGCAGGAAAATTACTCTTAATTGACTTTTCTCAATAAACGCTTGTGAAGAATATGAATAAAAGAAATTTTAATACAATGTTCTCTCATTAGAGTGTTTATAGAAAATATTTTTTGAATATCAGTCAATGAGCTTAAGCGCATTATTTTTATAGTCAATAAAAAAATTTTTATTAAAATTAAATTATTTTTAAAGATATTTTGTGTCAGTTTCAAATAACTTTTTGAAAAATTATCTTCAAAACTTGTTGCTTTTGTATCATTTTACACAAGTTGTTTGCTCTACTCTAATGTATTTTTAAAATCAACACTTAATTGATAGTCTATGATATAACAATTTAGGCATTTGTATCTCACAAGCTTAGACAAAAACTATTCTAAATATCTCTTTTTGTCTGAATATAATTAGAAAAAATTTCTCAACATTTTGTTAACTTCCTTTCATATTTCTATAAAAAAAATTTTTGTCGTATTTTTCGTAGAATTGAAATTGCACGCTCTTTTCTTCCTCAAACTTATTCAAAATTTTATTAAAATATGTTTTTTGCAAGGGATTAGAATTCTTGATAGCGAAAAGAAAGCAACCATTGAAACTCAAATTTTTTTTATGAAACTAACAAAAAATCAATTTTTCAAAACACGATAATTGAATTAAACATTGCAATAGAAATTTTCAAAATTTTTCAAAAAATGTCAATATATTTCTAAAATCACTTTTCTTCGCTCGGACGTAATGTTTAAAAATAAATTCAGTCAAAACCAAGAATAAAATAGATAAATAACGGTCAAAATACATTTTAATTAGAGCGAAAATTTTCGTTTTGCAGTTAACTTCACGCTTTAATTTTGATAATTTGTTTTTCTTATTTCTTAAGTTTTTAAATCATTTTAAGCTTTTTAAAATTAAGTAAAAACATAATAAATTGTCGATAAAAAGTTTAAACAAACTGTATCAAAAGTCCATTTTTTAAGAATATCAACAAAATGAAGTTTTTATAGTCGAAAAAATTCAGCTATAAAATAATTGACTCTATTCATTTATCGGCAGTAACTATTGAACAATAACAGCATTTAAAATATTAATCCATAAATTTAAAATTTTATTGTGTTCGTTTCATTGATTAATTGCTTGTGCTCTAAATAAACTAAATAATCTGCGATAATTTACTGTGAGCGTCCGCTATAAATGATAACCAAGAATGAAAATAAAAAATGTTGCCATTATGAAGATAAATCTGACTCTGATGCTTTCGATGTAGCACCCGAGAGGTGAAATAAAATAAACGAGGGTGAGTGGACGTTGTTGCATCGAAAATTGTGTTGTAGATGACAGAGGAGGAGCCGAATGCTGAATAGCGAGGAAAAAATATCAATAGAGAGATACATGCTCATGGTGCTTATTCACCATAAAGTTTGCAATCTATTTTTGCTTCTTGTTGTTCTCGCCACAAAGAGTGAGACTTTTTTAGCCAAAACACCATGGTTATTTTGTTATTATGGCTCATGCACACACACTAAACATTACTCAGGTTTGTCTCTACTTTCAAGCATAAACATTAATGTGTGTATTGTCTATAAAGTTTAATTTTATGATATCACCGCAAAAAGGAGTATAAGACAATTATAGAACACCGGACATTGCCTCTACAGTCTAATACTCACTGCACATTCATGTCTCTTTTTAGTACAATGCTATTACGAGATATAAGATGAAAAATATCTGTTTTATGAAATATCCAAAGCTTTAGTGTCATGAGTAAACGAAAAATTTATTTTTATGGCTTTTTAATTCGTATCTAAACGATGACGAGATGGAAAATTATGCAAAGATTTGAAAGAAGTAAGAGAAATTTTTCAAACAATTTAAAATTTTGAATTTTGATTGAACTCGAAAGATTATTGGAAATTTAGACTGTTTTATCAAAGATCTGAAACAGTAAACTGACTGTTTTTACAAAATTTAATGAACATTTTAGGAAAATTTTTAGAAACCTTTTAATGACATTATAAAATTACCTCATTTGGCTTAAATATGACTAAATCGATTTAAACTCAATGAATTAATAAGATGATTTTATTTAAGAGTTTTTACAATGTTTATTAAGAATTTAATCAAGAGTTTACACTCTTTTTAAAACATTCGTCTTTCTAGTCCTTCTAGCTCAGAACGGAAAAAACAAGAATTGCGCTTAGACTCGTCTTTTTATAGTCGATCCGAAATTATCGAATTTATTATCTATTCAAACTATTATAGCATTTACAAATAATAACTAGCTCTTTAAGCGATAGGTTCTTTTTTTCTCTTTGATTTAAATCTAATTTAACGTTCATTTCGAATTTGAATTCTGATAGAAGCGCCATCTTGATAATTTTAGTTAAAAATTTTTCTAATTTTTCATTTTTACAATTTTCTTGTGTTTGCTTATAAAAAAGCATAATATAAAGCATAATTAGACAATTTCTATTAAAATAAGCTAACTTAAATGTTGAAATACAAAATAACAATTATTTACATTTTATTAAAATAAAATTTTTGAACTTAACTTTTGCACAAATTGTTATTACAAAAATTCCAATTTTCTAACGGTTAGAACTGAAATTTCTAAATATTCCTTTAAAAAAGAATGAAAAAGGAATTTTTGTGTAATTCAAATTTTCTCTCGATTCGACCATTATTTGCTGCCGGCAGCTTGCATACGCATAAAATCATTATTCTATGGTATCTATCTTGCCATGTCATGCACAGAAAGAGAGAAGTAGAAGAAAATTCTATCGAGATGCCCGAAAGTCACACACATAAATTTTTTTCCTCAACTTTTCCCAGCATCCCATGTTGGCAATAAATAATAAATAGGCCTTTTATCCCCCTCCAGCTACTACTGTGTATTATTATGTAAAATCCATGTGGCACATGCACATAGTACACACATGAATAGATAGACAAATTGCGAATTTTTTATAATATCCCAAAATGCCATAATCGGAAAATGGATCTTTGTGTGTCACATTGAAATTCTCTTTTTGGATGAATATAAGCATTTAATTACGTGTCATTATTTATTCATGCGAAACTCAATTAATTCTAGATGGATTGAAAAATTTTTTTAATAATAAAATCAGAGACATTTTGATGAGGAAATTCAATTGGCTTTTTTTTTTCATAAAAATAATTATTGTTTGAAGCAGTTGCATCACACTTTTTCTCTCGTTGTCGTTCACACTGAATCTGAAAAATGTGATCAGAAACATAAAAAAGTGAATGAAGCTGCTTTTTATTGCAAGCAAAATGTGAGAAAGAAGAATAAAATTAAAAATCTTAAATTCAGAAAGTTTTCATTTGACTCTGCTGACTATGAACCAAGGTTGGAACATTTTGAAAAATATGAGAAAACTTCTTTTATATGCTAAAACAACAATCCTAAAGTGTAAAATTGTTCAAGAGAAATGAAGTTTTGTTTCTTTTAAAATTAACGATTTTGTAACGTAAATTTCAAATTTAAACATATGTAAATTTTTAATTTCGAAATTTCGAACATAAACAATAATAATTTTCGAAATTAAAAACAAATTTTAATGCAAAAAAAAAACATCAAACCAGTGTTGTTACACAAGCAGCCAAGATACCTGTAATAATATTTACAAAAAATTCCGCTTTGAAAATTATAGATGGTGCTTCATAAACGATTTAGGCGACATCTATAAATTCCATAGCGGAATTTTTTGTAAATATTATTATAGGCTGCCTGTGTAACAACACTGCATCAAACAAAATAAATAAATTTTAAGAAAAATATCAAAATGTCCTTGTCCTGAAAATAAGCTAAAAGCAAATGTGTGTGTGTTTGTGGCTTTGGCAAATTAAGTTTGAACAAAAATCTGTGTCATTTTAATGGCAATAGAGAAGCTATTAATAAAATACCGTCGTTTGATTAAAATTTTTTTTGGCAAGCTTAAAATTAGAATGAAATGAGCTACTGATATTGCTGTTGTGCCACAATGTGTATTTAAGAGTCATTCAAATAAAAATTATGCAAAACTAAAATATTTTCTCTTCAAATATTTTGACTAGATTGCTCACCAACTGAAACGGACGGTGGTCGAAAGTCGAGTGGCGGTGGCGGCGGTGGTGGTCCCCAATTGCAAGTTGGAACGCTATATTGCACGACTTGCATTACCGGAAACCCGTGCATCTTTTTCACCGCTTCCTCTGGTAACCACACTTGATTTTCCACAATCACAAAAATTTTGACGGCTTTTTCTTTTCTAACGTTTTACAATAAAAATGTTTTTCAATCAATTTTCAATTAAAGTTTTTCTTTTCTCTTTCTTAAGTGAAAAGAAGAAGAAACAAAAGAAGAAATTTTTCCATTGTCTATAAATTTTCACCAATTTCACAATAAACTGTTAAGAACTGTAAAAAATTTACAATTATAACTCAATCTCAAAGTGCAATCAAGCATTCAAAGCCAAACAAATGATTTTCCATTCTTCAATTTAATTAAAATTTTTTTTGACAATTTTTCATTCATTCACACTCAATCATTGTGGAGAGACAAAGGATAGATTTTCAATTTTATAAAATTCTTATGCTAATATTTACTGATTTATTGTTGTTTTATTGGAATTTTATTAGAAATTCTTTTTATGTAACTGTCATTTTAAAATTTATTTTAAATTCGATTTTGTGGTGAGAAAGATTTAAAATTTCGTTGAAACTTTTATTCTTTCAATTGAATAAATGAAAACTCTAAAATTAGTCGGCAAAAAAAAGTTTTTTAAAAATACAAGCAATTGAGTGAGCCGAAAGATTAGAGCGATGGTTATGGACAATACTGAATCGATTCCCAGTCTACATCTTCAGGCATTTGTAAGATTTTGATACCTTGACTGTTCAGTGATTATGAAAAAAGTTGTTTCAGAATCTGGATAAAAAAAATTTCAAAGAAACTGTACAATGGTCACCTTAAAAAGTGCATTGGAATGGAATCATTGAAAAACAGATTACTTCCAGAACTCTCTGCAGATATGGCTAACTCTTAAAGGTCCGTTTAGGCACTGAGTACCGCTAGCGACAAAGGAATTATGAAAGGGAAAATCTTGATCTTATCTATCTGTTGCTTGATACTGTCATATAACAAACAAAAATAAAAAGTTGAATTTAATTGAAGAGTAAGCAGAATTTAATGTTTTATTAGTCTTAATTGATTCTGAAATCGTTTACATCAAATTTGATTTAAGATCTTTACAACAATCTTATGTCTAAAAGCAAAAAGAAACAACTCTTGATAGCAAAATATTTACTCTGATATTGAATCTTAAAAATTTTGTATGAAACTATCAAAAGTTGTTTTTGTTATTTTATTAGAATTTTTATGATTTTGATAGTTTCTTTGCAACAATTGTTTCACATTATCTAGAAATTTAATAACTTTTCCCTAGAATTTCAATTGTTTTGATCAAGGTGGAAGAACTCTATCAAAAAATCTAATTAGTTAGATTTTTTTTTAGTTTCATACAAAATTTTTGAGTTTCAATGGTTACTTTGTTTTCGCTATCAAGAGTTCTAACCCCTTGGTTTTGATATAAAATTGTAGATAAATTTCTACATTGCTCTCATAACTAAAAAATTCTAAAAATTTTGTTTTTAATGAAACCATGTTAAATTTTCTTTTTAAATTCAAAGAAAAGTTGAAATTAATCTAAAAGAATTTCTAAGGAAATAAAACATTTCATACATTAAACATAAATCATCTAATTAAATTTGTGTATATGTTACAAATTCATCTTAAATAAAAGCTCAACATGTATCAAGCGGTTACAAAAGTATCTTCATTCAATTATACTCAAGAGAAAAGTGAGACAATTTCACTACCTTTCTCAAGACAAATATAATTGTAAACGCAAGAGATTTCAGCACAAAACTTTCATAATTCATTTTGAATGGAACGAAAAACAAAAAGCTTAATAATGACAGTCACTTTGACACTTCGAAACGTATTTTCACCCAATACCTATTGAATTGAATCGAAATATGTGTGGGAAAAAAGAAGAAGAGAAATGGAAAATTGCAAAACAAATAATTTAAAACTTTTTCTATTTCGACAACAATTTAAAAGAAATTTATGTCTGTTCTGGGAAAAATGGGAAGGATCGCTAAACTTCTTTTCTCGAAAATCCCCTTTTCTACATTCCGGTGACAGTGTTAATATTTATGATGGTAACCGAAAAATGAAAATTCCTCGTTTCTCATTAAAAAAACTTTTTCTATTCGATTACAATTGATTTTTTTCGTCTTTCTTTCAGCTGTTTGTTGTTTTAAGAGAACTTTTTTTTCAACTTTAATTCGATTTATTATGCTTCAAGATGATGTTTTGATTAAGATTTTTAAGAAGAAAAAGAAATACTGAAATGTCAGAGTTTGGATGAGAAACAAAAGAAATTTCAAAAAATTTATCAAGCTGAGAAATCAAATTAAAATTTATTTGATTTTTGGTAGCTTAGATCGGTGTCTTGATCAATTCGATCATATTTTTGTATTGGATAATTAACAAGAAATTCCCAGTTAGTGCTTAAAAATTTGAAAATTCAAATTTGAATAACGAATTTTTCGAAATTCGAAATTAAGTTCGAAAATCTTTTCATTTTCGAAAAAGTTTCAAATTTTACAAAATCAAATAAAAAGTTTTCTCTTCAAAATGCTCCAATTCATTCATGTCAAGCATCAAAATAAAATAAAATTATGATTAATTGACCTCTCATTTCATCTCTCGAAAAAGAGAAAATTTCCTGAAGCTGTCGCTGTCAGATTGCAAATAAAATTGATAATTCATGCGATTGGCAGAATTTTTTTTTGCGAAAAAAGAAAGAATGAGAGGCATATGTGTGCTTGTGTCTTATGAAAAATGATGGAAAATATGGTAATTTAAATGTAATAAATCACGATAGCATAAAAAACGCATAATCAACGAAGTTATTTCATCTTTTATCACAACAACAAAAAAAAAACATATAAAGCTCGTATGTTTGCATCATAAGTCGAATTTAAACAGCTGAATGATGCTTAATTCGGCTTTAAAAATATCTTTTTCACTGAATTTCATCAGATATTGTTATGGCAACGAAAAAGAGAGAAAAAAAGATGTGAATAATTCTCACAAATTGTGTGAGCAAGGAGAGAAAAATTAGCACAGTAGGACATTTTTCTTCTTTTTCATTCATTCATGTCCTTTTGCACAATCTTTAATTTAGGAAATTTGTTTGCCTTGACTTATGACTTCTCTCTTTCTCTCGGCCTACATTTTAACAAACTTTTTCTTATTCAGTCTGCAAAATTAAAATATGAATTTTTGATGTCACATATTCAACGTTCCGAGACAAGGGAGAGAAAAATCTTTTTGATTTTTTTTATGATGAAAAATGATGTTTGTTTGTGTATAAGTTAAGGAAAATTCATATGAGAATGTTTTCTAAACAAATTTAAAAGTACTTCATCACACATACAAGTCATGGAGGGATTTTAATATAAACTTGTGCTTCTCATATTACACACAATTCATAAAACAATAAATAAATAAAATTATTGAGTTGAGCTGCGGAATGTAATGAAATCATACAGACAAAAAAAAATATTTCAACAGCAAAAGTTTCACTTAGGAAGTCGAAAAAAGAACATATACGGAAGCAATGTTTGCTATTTCAACAACGAAGGGAGCAAGAAGGTTGAATGAAATAAAAAATTATTCAATTCACATACAAGCGAGTAGGGAATTTAAGAGCTTTGTTTTTGTATGAATTTCAACATTTTCTTCTTGCCTAATCGACTCCATCTGGCAGTTGTAGGTATTCTTACAAACCTCATAATGCTAGAAAATATGATTAGATTAGATTTGATGTAAGTAAAGCACAAGAGAGATAGAACGGAAGTTTCTTGTCTTGCTTTTTCAAGTGTATGTCTGTTTTCTTCCTGCATTCAACATGTCTCAAGTCTAAGATCGGAGATGATGATTTTTAACATTTCTGCAACAGTTGGATATAGCAGCAGCTCTTTCCATCATGTACACGACACACGTATGAAGCAAAACTCTTTGGCAAAATTTTTATGATGGAGGGATGAAGGTGGTGGTGGTGTCGTACGACTCTCATTTATTTTTCCGCTTGTCATGTGTGTATGTCACTTAATTTAATAGAATAGAAAATTCACCTTATGAATGCATGCCATACACAAAATAAACCAAAGTGAAAAGTGAACGAAGGAAAACAGCCTTGAGCAGAATTTGTAGAAATGTGTAACGAACATTCGCATTGATATTGATGACAAGACAAGTCACAACCCTTTATGTGTTTTTTTTTTGCTTTTGCTCTTTCTCCTTCTCCATTTTTTTTTTGCTACTGCTGCATGTACATGCCACCCATCGAATAAGCAAATTTCCTCTCTCTTTCTCTCTCAGTTCAGTTCAAATCTACAAAGATTGTCTTCGCCTCTACAATATTGTATTTCCCAAAATGTTTCCTTAAACTTTAATCAAACATTTTGTCCTTTGAACTGAACAATGAAATAAGTAGAAATGGCGAGTGATTAGAACTATTTGACGCTTTTCGTTTATATGGTTTTAACAAACTACGGTAAGTATTAGAACTTTTCATTTAAATAGCTAATTTAATTAAGAAATTTGTCTTTAATCGTTTTGTCTTTTACTTCATTGATTGTTTGTTATAATTTGAATTTTAGAATTCCAAGATATCTAAGCCAATGCGTTTTAACAATAACTACTTAAAATAATCCCTATAATAGCTAATAGTCGCTTCATTTTCACACTTTAAAGACTATTTTCTTCAATTTTTTTGAGAATTAATAAGAAATTTCAATTTTGCTCATTTATAACTTAAATTTTGACTTTTTCTTTACAAGAATAAGTTCTAAATCATTTTTAATTCTTCCTCTTTATGTAATAATTAGTGAATTACAGGATAAATCAAATAAAGCATAGTTGTAAAAGTAGAATCTACTTTGTAGCTTTTGGCTACTTTCTACAGTAGATTTTGGCTACTGGCTACCAGTAAATGAACAATTCTGAATGAAAACTTGAAATTTATTTCTTTGTTTACAACTGATTAAAAACTTTTAATATTCCTCTTGAATTGCTTAGAAATCAAACACTTTTCTCTTATAATTTAACACTTTACACTTTTATCCTTTATTTATCGATTAATTAACATTAAGAACAAATTTAAAAAGCAATTTTTAAGAATCAAAATTTTGTTTACAATTCAAATAAGAATTTTGACGTAATCAACTTGGATTTTTCTGACAGTTTTTTAACGGAACAAATTTAAATAAATTTTAACCGTTATATTTTTAAAATAGCAAAAATTCTCTTATTTCTTATGACTATCAAAATGTTAGCTAGAAAATGCGCTAAAACCTTTTCTTATGAACTCAATATTTTGCATTTTACTCTTTTGTGTTGTGAAAAATGTATCATTTGTTATCAATCGTCGTTATCGGTAACTTAAGAAGAGAGGAATTGAATGTATTTCAATAACAAAATAAATAACAAATGTGTACAATAAGCAGCTATGAAATATGCAGAGAAGAAAAACATGCGAAGCGTTCTTTCCCCTCTTCATTTCTTGTCTCATCTTGTTGTGTGTTTTGCGATAAGAATAAATAAATTTTATTCACAAGTGACAATAAATTAAATTGCTGAAAACAGCATAATGTGAAGGAAATGTTTTTTTCATGTAGGTGAATTTCCTTCAATTTCATTAATTCTTCAAACAACAATTCATCCATCACATCCTTTTTTTCTCTCACTCTCTCAATGACAAACAAATAATTTTTTTATTTTGGTTGCATAAACATTTGAAGAAAAATACGGAAATTGTCAATTTGTTTGGCTGATCAAATATTTATAAAATCCTTTAAATATTCACTTTTTTTTATTTTCACATCTTGAGAATATTTTAAATACACACAAATAACTTTTTTTTTCACTCGCGAATTTCAAGAAATTTTCCGAGTGGCTTTTCTATGCGTCTTGAAATGTCAAACTCATGAAATCAACTGAGAGTGAAAATGAAAATGCAATTTTTCATGTGATGGAGCTCAATTTTTGTTGCTTTCGATTGAGGGGAAATTTTAGAGCGAATTCACAATTGTTGCAGATTGTTTTTATGACTTTATGTTGAAAGAAGGAAGAAAATTTAAAGCAAAATAAAAATTTTAATTTTTTAAATTTTTTATGAAATTTTAAATTAATTTCTGTTTTAAATTAAAGTATAATTTAGTCTTAATTTGTTAAAATAAAATTATTAAATAATATGAGCGAATTCAATTGCGCATGTTCTCTCAATTTTCCTTTAAGCTGTCAAATCAATATTTGCTCTCACCCTCATACATTTCTCTCTCTTTCGTTCTCTCACTTGCTAGAAAAAACTTTACATGATAACAACTCTCGAGAAAGAGGATGAAAAGAAAAAAAAAAACTTGTGTTTGTCACTATTTACTGCTCGATACGCAAGCAACAAAAATGAAAGTCTTCGGAAGTTCGTCACGAATGAAACGATAAAAATTGGCATATTATTATTATTATTACTACTGAGATTTTCAAATTGTCATATTTGAATGTGTCTCAAGGCATATCCTTTTCTGTCTTTCTTTCTCTGTTTGGTCGTTATGTGAAACACATTGTAATAAATGTTCAAACACATTTTCTGATTTTCCTTTTCTATCCTCTCTATACTCTATGTGTGTCTTTTAATATTAATGTAACATATTATTATAAACTCAATATCTTTTTTTCTCTCTTGAATGCTTTTCTTCATTCAAAGACATATGTGTGTGTGTATATATGTGACTCTATGAGAAAATACACATGTCGGTTTTATAAGAAAAATTTATCATTTAGTGGATTTGACAAAGAGAAAAGAAAAAAAAAGATGAATGTAGTCGAAAAATATTGACTTTACTCAATTTGTTGCACATTTTATGAACAGAATTTTAAATTTCCTTTTCATTTTAATTTAACGGAAATTTTAAATTTGTAAACAAAAATATTTATTTGTAAACAAATAACTTCAAAATTAAAAGAAAAATTTATTTAACTTTATTAAAAGCTATTGTAAGATGTGCAAAATATAATAAACATCAATTCATATAGTTTAATACGTAAACTACAATGATATATTAAATATTTAACAAATAATCAAAAATTTCTCAAAGAATTTCTAATTTATTCTTCTTTCATTAAAATAAGTCTCTAATTAATCAATTTCAGTGTAAATTCTTCTTCTATCATCTATAAAGAACTCAAAATACAAAGAGTACAGCGTGGGCTTACGATAGATTGAATTAAGGATTCATTTCCGATATCTTTTATTTATTTAGTTAGGATGAGAAAAAGAAAGTACAAGAAGAACTAACTTGAAGCTCTTCCTTGTCACTCAACTTCAATTATATCGATTTTGCTGTGAAATCATACGGAAAATTCCTTTTTCCACTTTACAGAAGGGATTTGTGTTCATGCAATTCTATTTTTTAGTAAAAATGTAATGCGATTATAATTCTTTCATGCATTGCGCTAAAAAAAGTAATTTCATGGATTGAAAATATTGACCAGTTTCTTTATTGAAGAAGAAAGTAGGGAAAAGTTTATAAGATATCGAATTTCGGTTGTTTACATTATAAAAAATTTTGTCAATGAGAGAAAACTTGTAAGCTCTTTCTCTCTTTTGTTGATATAATATCAAATTAATGTATGCAAAGTATTTTATTATGAGCGTTAACAAGAGACATTGTTTTACATGTTTCTCGCATACTCGCCCAAGAAACTCCATTAGTGATGAAGATTAAGTTTCAGCAAAATTAATCGGATTAGGTACAATGTAGGTTCATGCTTGCGTTCTCTTTACATATGTAGAACATATGCAATGTCTGAAATGATGGAAATGCTCATTGTTCTTTCTCTTCAACGCAATTTTTTGAAAAAATGAACTTGAACGTTCGAGTGTTGAATATGATTGCAGACAAAGTCTTTTGTTTTAACATTTCATAGTTGAGTTACTGGTTTTTTAAATAATTAAAGAATTTAAGCATTATTGTATTAAATTTCCCGAGAGATGTGAACTTAGTAGTCATTGAAAAATAAATTTTGATAATTTTCATACAAAAATTCATTTTTCAATGATTACTTTGTTTTGTTTATTAAGAGTTTTTATCCGTTGAAAAATTTCTATAAATTTCCTTTAATTTCTAATTGATTTAAATATTTTCCTAACTTCTTTAAAATCCTAAAGAAAACACCAACTGTGACAGTATACAACAACTTTAAATTCAATAAATAAATTCAAAAACGAGAAAAAGAGAAGAAAAAGTAAATTCAATATACAACAATAGATTCGTGTTTTTGTGCTTGGGTTATATCTTAAACAGAAAAAAAGCTTCTTTTTGTACATTCCTTGCGGTTACAGCTGTCGATGATGGAATATTCGTGACAATCATTAATCATCATTTCTGATAATGGAGCTTCACTTTCAACTTACTCTTTTCGCCACCAACATCATCCTTCAACACGCTGCTTCTTTCCTTCTTCTTCATCATTCTTCGTTTCACAAACTTTTGAGCTTCCTCGCTTTCTGGCGATGATGGCGTTTGAGCCATTAGTAATAAATAAATACTTTAAGGTACTTCTCTTTCTCTCTCTCAACACTTCGCTTTAGTATCCAAATTGAGATATATGACTGAAGTCTGAACTGATAAGAATTCAATAGTTTCAACCCTTTTATTTCTTTCTTTCCGTTGTGTAAAAGGTAAAAAGAGAGAGAAAGAGAAATGAAGTGCATGTTGAATTTTATCGGATAACTTGCTTGAAAGAAAAGCAACCCAAGGTAGAAAAGAAAAATGTATTATCAAAATAAATGGGAAATCCATTCATATATTTTCATATGTAGTGAATAAGAGGAGGAGGGTAAAAATTTATATTAATCAGGATTAGTCAGAGGAGATGAATGCACGTATGAAAATTTATGGCGAAAATGTGCTTCATCATTGTGCGGTAGGTTCTATTGGTTTCTATGAAAAGGTGAATGAAATAATGTTATTATCATATGAAGCTAAATTTTACTGTGCTCGCGGATGTTTGTCGATTATTATATTCTCCTCTCTCTCTCCTCTGTCCTCATCTACCGAAAATTTCATTAATGGCAAATGCTGAAAATGTTAATTCATTATAGGCACATTAGCATTTCGCTTTACATAATGAATTTTGAGCTCACTCGCGCTATCATTGTCTCCTCTTTTCCTGCGATACCGCTTTTTTTGTATGAATATATGCAAGGCAAATCGTGATGCTTTAATTGACATTAACAAGCTACGTGATAGCGATTCGATGCGGTTTTAGTAAATTAATTTGCAAGAAATAATAGAGTATTTTTTCTAAAATTATTTAACTGTTTCTGTTCTCAATATTATTATTTATTGAACTCTGCTTTAACACTTTTTCATTTAAAACAATTTCAGTTAATTTCTATTAAAAACATTAAAAAAAATTTTGTCATCTCGGGAAAATTCAAATTTTAAAATAATCGTTAATTTAACGAAAATTAATTAACTTCAATTATTTATTTAAAAGTAACTTTTTAAACCTCTTCATTATAACCATAAAATTTCATTTATTTTGTCCCTTTCTATAAAAAAGCAAAACAAATTGGCTTTTTGCTTTTTATAATTGTTCATTGTACCAAACATTATTTCAATCGTAAATAAATTTATTTCGGAAAACTCGCTCGCTCCGAGAAGCACAATGGGGCTCTAAAGTCACAATAAACATTTCTCTCTTTCTCTCTCTCGACACAACTTGAAATCTCTTTTTAAGACGGCTTTGTAACCATGGAAGGTCGTCGTCTCCTACCATGCAAATATATAAAATTTATTCAAGAGATAAATATATTTAAATTAATTTATATTTCCTTACAACTCACCTGGCACATATTTCATTAAATTCACAAAATTTAATTGTTTTTTACTCGCAAAAGTTTCTGAACCAGAAATCAATTAAATTTTAGTTAGTGACGTGTGTTGCTCATTAATTTAATAACTCAACCTTTGTGCTTATTCACCGAAAAGAATTTAGATTAATTAGTGATGTTTGCAAAACTATATACAATTCTAATTCTCCAATTTCATAAGGCTCTCTCATAAAGCTTTGTTGCTGCTGCTAGCAATGTTAGAGTTGAAACAAAACTTAAAAACAATAGAACAGAGAAAGATGAAAACTTTTCTCAACTTTTCTTCCCACATTTCCTTTTATTCCTTCACTCTATGAACGCTTTCAGACTTTCAAGTTGTTTACAGTGAAGAAATATAGAGATTCAGTATAAATTCACTTAATTTAATGGCTCTATGTTGTATTATTATTTGTCTTTTCTTCCTGCAAGAATTGTGTTTTTGTACTACATACTCAACACATGAAACTTTTATGTATACATTCTTTCTGCTTTGGTTGCATGAGCATAATGAAGTGGGCTCAAACTTCCAGATTATACTACTTTTAGTATATATATGTGGCTTTACAGCGAATTACAGAGTCGTAATGGATTTTATAATGCAGCGTGCAAACAAAATAATGAAAAGTTTTTCTTTGTTTTTGACAGATTGTCCATTTTAATTAATATAATAAATTGCGCTATAGTTTTAAAACAATTCTCATATTTTTGTTTCTCTAAAAAAAGTAATCTTAAAAGAAACTTTGTATAATGGTAACTTTAAAAGTATATCCCTAATGGGCACAAAGAGCACAATGATTCAAAAAGTTTCGCTAACTTTAAATGTTAAACAACCAGAATTAAATCTTTTACAAAGCAAGTCTTACTCACTCTCTTTCTCTCTTTTATAAATTCATTAAGAAAATTCTCTTATGATTAAGCACACAAAAAAGACAAATGAGAGAAAATCTCATTACATTAGAGTAATTTAAGCAACGGAAAATTCAAAATTTTCTTCTTTCTCCCGAGTCTTCCCTCATTCGAGATTAGTGGAATTAAAATAATTTATTGAATGTAAAATGAAGCAAATTTGTCTATGAAAAGCTTTAGAAACCACCTGAGTCCTTTACTTGTCACATTTGCTTATTTATAACAATAATTACACTTCAAGAAATTCTAGAGAATCAAGCAAATCTTTGAAGAATGTCCAATAGAGTGTATATGTTGAACACATGTATAAATTGCATTGAATAAGTTTCACAATCAGTATGAATGATGATAGCGATGATGATGATAACATAAGAACATTTTATCGAGAATCCAACACATGAATTTTGTCGTCACATTCTTCACATGCACATTTTCTCAGTTCTGAGGATTAAATTTATTCCTTCAATCAGTATTGAAGCATATGATGAGAAATAATAGAAAATTTTTGTTTATTTTCAATTTCTAGTGAATTTACTCAAGAAATTGATCTTGATTTAATTATTTCTTTGTTTATTTAACTAATTAAATTATTATTTCAATAATAAAGCACTTTAAACTATTAAAATTGTTCAGCTTTTCTTTCTTTTAAGGAAATTTTAAAAACGCGCGATAATTTTCAAAAATGCGCAATCAAAAAAATTTAAATAATAAAAAACCGTTATTTCTATTATTTCTTTACATACATTTTAAGTAAGTAGGAAAAATGAAATTCAACAAATGAATTCTCAGAGAGTTGTTCATTTTTTTTCCATTCTCATGAGAGGGCAAAGCAAGCAAACGAGAGAGTGAGAGTAAAAGAAGATTATGTGTATACGTCTGAGATTAGAGGGGATGAATGAATGGTGCTGTGAAACGTGCTACTAGCATTAACTCATCCTCTAACCATGTGAATGTATCGTCATTTTCTCTCTTGAGTCTAATTGTAGCAACACAAAAACCACACTTGGGAGGCTTTACGAAAGTGCACAAAATTTAAGCATATTTTTGATGCTGGCTACCCTGCAAAAGATTATCAGGCATTATATTCAACAAATCTGACTCAAATACACTATCAGGATGAATGACACATTTTTGTTGTGATGAAAATCTTCCAAATCATTGTCGTCTTCATCGCCTTCTTCTTCTATCTGTCTGGAGTAAGATTGAAAGTTGACAATCTTCTTATTTTTGTTGCTACATGTCTCAAGGGTAGATCTATCAACATTTATCAACATTTTATGCTTTCTTGTCCGCTACATGCACATTTCTTTACTTCATGAAAAGCAAATATGCACATTATATTATTTGTATTATGTCCATCAATATCCGTCTTTCCGCTCTACTCTTCTTAAATTTTTCTCTTCTTTAGTCATAAAACAGCAAATGAAATGTGAATTTATTTCATATTCGACAATGCGCGATATAAAAAATATGAAGATGAAAATTTTATCATAAAATAACTTTTACTTGGCTTGATATTTTCTTTATATTAATATTTAATGTCATTTGACATTTTCAAGGCTTGAGAACTCTTTTGATATTTTTGATATCGCGATTTTCTCTTTTACTACAAGTTCTAAAAACAATCTTAATAGCTTAAAAGAATGCGACAAGCTCAAAGAGTAAAAATCTAAAAGGACTACATGGCTTCTTGCTATTGTTTTTAAGCTGTAGCTCTTTAAGTAAAAGTCCATTCCCAAAAAAATATTAAAAGAGTTCTCAGGCCTTGAACATTTTAATAAAGTGAAATGTTAGATAATAAAAATGAAAAAGAGAAACATTACTCGGTTGAATAAAATTAGAATAATTGTAAAGTCAATTTCAAAGAGAAGTTGAGAAATGCAATGTAAACCAATAATTTGAATTGTGCAGCATTTTTCTTTGATATTTAAATTTTCACTCGCTTTGCTTGATAAAATGTTTTTTTTTTCTACACAATTTGCATCACAGGTACGAAAGAGATATAAAAAAAGAGTAGATATGAGAAGAGCAAGTTGTGTGTGGAATATTATTTTCCCCCGTAGAGTTTCATAAATTTAATTTATTCCACAAGCAGTCGGCAATTATACATAAATCATTGTCATTTAAATTAGGGAGGAGGTAGGTGGATTGAATGAATGAATGAATGAATGGAAAACAAGTCCTTTTTCAAAAGCAAATTTACTTCCCTTCTCTTGCTTTTTTTAGTATCATATCTGCAGTGGGGCGAGCTAACAAAACATTTTTTAATTATGATGATGTTTAGGGGTTGATTTGAGCTCTGCCTCAATGGTGATTTAATTTTCTTATTCACAACCAATTCATCAAAACTAATCGCTGTGCGCTTGACAATTTTTCTATGGGAAAAATAAAAAGTTTTCTTTTTTAATTGCCTTAACTGTTTCATCTTAATGACTATTTCTCTTATCTTTTCGCCTTTATACTCTTTTTTATTGTATAAGCTGCATAAAGCAAAGAAAAAGTTTTTCATTCTTTTGTTTGCATTCGCGCTTTTCAACTTCATAATTTTTCTGTTGTTCTCTGTCAAGGGAATGTTACTTTGAATAAAAATTTCAATTTATTCTTAAATTAATTAAATTGCAAACTTTAGGTTTATTTTAGTCAAATATAAAGATTTTGTTTGATATCAAAAATAACTGTCATTTGAAATTTGAATAACTTTTTGAAAGTCAAGTTCAAACATGAAATTTATTAGAATGATTCTTCAAAAATGTTGAATTTTTCCAGGCGAGGACACTCGAAAAAAGATCACGAAAGATCATGATAAGATTATAAGAGATCATAAAAGATCGCAAAAGATCAT
>JACWBX010003947.1:0-14054 GCA_014622435.1 Polypedilum pembai
GATAAATATTTCAATCCATGAATTGTTGATGATTCAAAATATTTTTCTAATTCAAACTTCATTTTCACTCTTTCTCTAATAAACTAACACACAAAACATGCAAACATTTCAAACTTTTTATTTTCATGTTCGTTTTAACAATCTCAAAATATCACTAAACAATCGCAATGTAAAGAAATAAAAGATTTCAACAATTGATAACACTGAAATTCCAGCAAAAAGTCCAAGCAATCCGCCAACATAAGAAACAGCATCAGAAAATGAAAATTGTTGATATCGACGAAATAAGATCATGTTGTCTGTGTTCATTCTGATATTGATGACAAAAGTTTCATTATCATCTGCACCATCATCACTTGGATAAACATCAACATGATAATCAATCGAATTGCAAATCGGCAAACATGAACAATTTTGTTTGAATGAAAAGTTGTCACTACTTTCTAGTATTTCTTCTAAATCCTGTATTTTATCACTATCACAAAATGCTCTTCGATTCTGTTTACTATAAATTGAGAGAACTTCACGACAATTGC
The DNA here is from genome assembly GCA_014622435.1 of Polypedilum pembai. Taxonomy (NCBI): domain Eukaryota; kingdom Metazoa; phylum Arthropoda; class Insecta; order Diptera; family Chironomidae; genus Polypedilum; species Polypedilum pembai. Next base: position 537 of record JACWBX010003947.1, read on the forward strand.
GTTTTTCCTCTAAGATTTTCATCATACATTCCATTTTGCAATAATTTTCAGTGTAAACTTTGAAATATTTCAACTTTTTCTCATTCTCAAAATAACAACCACGAACAAATGGATCAATTTTTCTTAAACTTTCATCAGTTTTGACTATTTTTGGTGTGATTTCAATATTCATTGAGTGTTCAATCTTGATCTGGTCAAAATCGAATTCATCGGAAAATCTGAGCAATCTTTCAGGTTTATGAATCACTATGGCTTTTTGACGGCATGATTTTATGTTAGGGTTGTCAAATTTTGGTTCTTTGATACGAAGTTGAAATTTGGGATTAAATTTTGTGTTGATTTTGATAGGATAAGAAGAAAATTTAGGCATTGAAGATTGTCTCAACATTGAAATGTTTCGTTTGTAAATAAAATCATCATGAACTCTAAATGTAACAATTTATAAACTTTAAAATGAAATATTTCAAAAGTGATTTCACCTTTTAGTATGAAAAAGTTCACTTGAATCGATCATATTGAAAGTGTATACCATTCCAGTGAAGTACATTAAAGTTCTTGTGAATTTCACTTGAAATTTATCATTCCATGTCGCATATTGTTGCTTAAACCATTTGTCTTGAGCCGTTTCAAATAAAATTCCATAAAAGTAATCACCAACTTTGAATTTAGTTTGATCAACATTGTATTCTAGTCAATATAAGCATATTGTTATTTTTGCTAATTCTCTAAAACATTTTGATTATTAAATGTTTTGATAAAAGATTGAAAAATTTACTAACTTAGCATGATTAACAATCGATTGTTGATTTTTGAAAATAGCTTTCAATTCGCTAGCACTGTAATCATTTCTATAAGATCTGTTATACAAAAAATCGTCAACAAAATAACTCGGTATGAGTGTGATGGCTGGAAATGGAATCTGAAGAAAATGTAAACATGAAATCAAATCAGTATTGAATTAAAGTATAATCAATACGAAAACATTTTGATTAATTATAAAAAAATACAATAAATAAATCGATCAAAATATCTCTGCTTTGAAAGGAACTTTAAAACTAGGGCTTCTCCAAAAAATTCCGGGTTTTTTCGAAATCCTGATCCCGAGTGAGAACACTTAATTTAAACAAAATTAAAAAATAATAAAAAATATTAGAGTCATTTTGAAACCTACCAAATCATGAAAAGACATTGCATCATCATGAGCAATGATATAGCTTTCTGAAAATTCATCTCGAAATTTTAAAATCATTGTAAAGCATGAACATAGTGCAATTGTAACAAAAATTATCCAAAAAATTCTAAAATTAAAAATATAAAAATTAAATAAAATTTAATTCAACACAATTTCTTACTTTTCAATATTTTTTGAGTTTGTAAAATATGAAAGTCCATGAATTGATGAGTTTTCGAAATAATTCCAACGTTTTGATTCTTTCAACATCATCACTTGACTAATGTTAAGTGGGTGAACAACTGATAACTTTCGATTATGAAATTTGATGAAAATTTTCAAAGTCAACCAATAAAGAATTTCAATGAAAGACAAAACAGAAAATCCAGCAAAAAGTCCTAAAAGTCCACCAACAAATGAGAGAAAATCAACTTCATTGAATTGATATTTTCGCTTGACTTCACTAATTTGCATATTTTTGAATCTTATAGAAATAGAATATGATTTTTGTTGATGTCTTCTAACATAATTATCCCTAAAAAATAATCAAAATCAGTAAAAATTACCGCCATTGACATGTTAAAAACTCATTTTCTCATTATTGATCAGAGTCTAGTTTGTCCATTTTGGAAACTTTTTGACATCTGAACGCCACACACATGATATTTATGATATGTTACATACACGCTTGCAATGAACAATTTTTGGACCATAACTCGGGAAAAACATTATTTTTGAGAAAATTTTTCAGAACGAAATAAGTGTCATAGACAGAAGCACGTGAAATATTTGACGAAAAACTGTTTTGGTAAAAACAAGTTGGAAGATAAGGAGACGAATAGACAAAGTGGGGGCAAAAACGCCTTTTCTATGAAAAAGATTCAAATTAAACTTTTCAAAAAATTGAAAACTTCTTACATTCCTTCATTTTCCTTTCTCTTGAATTCAATATTGTATTTGATATAGTCGCATGGATCAAAACAATTGCACTGACTCAAATTATTTTCAAACTCTTTTTTAGCTCTATGAAAACATTTCTTCTCATTTGCTGAACATATTCGAGTTGTGAAATTTCGAATCATGAAGAATTCAACACAGCTACATTTTTGTATCATGAAATCTGTCAAACATTCAACTTCACAGTTGTTTTTTGTGTAAACTTTGAAGATTTTTAATTGTCGCTCATGAGGATGAAAACAATTTCGTCTAAAAAGAGAAAATTATTAGATCTAAAGCTAAAAAGTGTGAAATCTTACTCAAAAAAGTCAGCATCATAAAGTGAATCATCAATTGTTATATGTTGAGGTTCAATAAAAATTTCAGCATTAAAATCAAAGTGAAATGATTGTGAAAACATTTAAGGCAGTTCATAAGGATCATGAAGAAATATCAATTGTCCTTTGAAATCATTACTGATTTCGCCTTTGATCTTTTCAGAGAAAAATGCTTGAATTTTTAATGTTTCAAAAAGACTTCGAACTCTTCTTGGAATGATATCAATTGTATTTCTGTTTTTCCAGTCAAGGAAAATATAATCATAGCAAAAATCATTAGAAACTAAATTTGAATTGAGAGCATCTTCATGTGGTGGATTGTTGTAAGTAAAACAAAATTCTGAATTTATTGTAGTTTGAGAATAATATGTAAAATCATTCCAGTCAGTAAATTCTAATATATATTCTGATGTTTGAAATTCACTTAAAATTTCAAAAACATTTTCAGTCGAAATTGAAATATTTTTAGCAGCAAACACGCCACGATTAGTAAATAAATCGACAGCTTGTAAACGTTCAACACTAAAAAGTAAAAAGTTTAAAAACTTTATAAAACAAATAAATAAATTAAACTTCATATAGATACACTTCTAGTTCCAATTTATCAATTTTGATTTCATTTCTCTCAAGTGCATTCAAAACATCAACGTAAGAAATAATAAAGTCTGTTCCTCTTCTTTCATAAACTTTTTTATAATTTTTAAAAGCATTGAAAATGTTTTTATTTGAACTATTGTATTCAAACTCTGGTTTGAAACTATAACAAGCAGTAATTGCAGGAAAATCAATCTGTTAAATGAAACAAATAAATAATTTTGTTTGGATAAGAAAGAAATAGGGTTCGACAATGATCAGATTATAATCAAATTATGATCTGATCATATAATCAGATCATGATTATTCAAAAGTTCATATGACAGTTATGATTATCAACAATTAATTCAATGAGGAAGCTTTTTATTTAATAAATCATAATGTATAATGATCAAAAAGGCTTTAGGAAGAGCTATATTAACCAAAACATGGAGATAATAAGATATTTCAACTCAAAATCGAGATATTTTTTGTTTACATTTTGCTACATTTAATATTGATTTTCAAATCAAGTTTTCTCGCTTTATACTGAATCAATCTGACATAAATGTACATCAAAAGAAAGCTTTTTTTTTAACAAAGAATCTAGCTATGGTAAGATTTTTAGTACAAAACAGGGATAAAATGTTTTATTTTTTATCGCCATTTCAAACATTTTTGAATATTTGTAATTGAAAATCTCTCCTTACAATTGAGAACAATCTCTTCAAACGCATGCTAAAATATTGTTTGTATCGTGTTCTATCAGTGCTTTTGAATTCAACTCGTCAAATACAGTACATTTCGTGCAATTAATGATGGAATTTTGCAAAAATATGGTTATTTTCTAAGAAAAATTTTTATAATCATTTGAAGTATTTTATTGCAAATTGAAAAGATCTTATTATAGATGCATTCTACGTTTCATAAGCTTTCATTTGATATATAAATGTTACAAACTGAATTAATAATAATCGAGAAATATTAATTGGAAAAATGAAAATCCAGCGATCATATGAACTTTTGAATAATCATGATCTGATCATATGATCTGATTATATCTGATTATAATCAGTTTGATTATTTTCGAACCCTAGAAAGAAAGCTAAAACTTACATCAGTGATCGATATTGCATCATCTGAGATAATGACGACAATTGGAACACTTTTGATTTTAATGATTAGTTTTGATATCAAAATAATTGTAATTGCTAATGATCCTAACAACGACAAAATCCAGAATATTCTGAAAATTTAAAATTTTCTAAGCTTAATCAATAAATTCGGTTAAAACTATGCATTGATAATATCTTCTAGATCTCAGTTTTATTATTTTATACAAATTAAAGAATTCTCTCAAAAAACCAACCTTTCAATCAAAGTAAATTTCTTCGATAAATATTTCAATCCATGAATTGTTGATGATTCAAAATATTTTTCTAATTCAAACTTCATTTTCACTCTTTCTCTAATAAACTAAACACAAAACATGCAAACATTTTAAACTTTTTATTTTTATGTTCGTTTTAACAATCTCAAAATATCACTAAACAATCGCAATGTAAAGAAATAAAAGATTTCAACAATTGATAACACTGAAATTCCAGCAAAAAGTCCAAGCAATCCGCCAACATATGAAACAGCATCAGAAAATGAAAATTGTTGATATCGACGAAATAAGACCATGTTGTCTGTGTTCATTTTGACATTGATGACAAAAGTTTCATTATCATCTGCACCATCATCACTTGGATAAACATCAACATGATAATCAATCGAATTGCAAGTCGGCAAACATGAACAATTTTGTTTGAATGAAAAGTTGTCAGTGCTTTCAAGCCTTTCTTCTAAAAACTGTGACGATTCACTAGAGCAAAATTGCTTTCGATTTTTTCTATCGTAGATTGTATATATCTCTCGACAATCACGTTTTTGTTCTAAAATTTTCATCATACATTCAATTTTACAATGATTTTCAGTGTAAAATTTGAAATATTTCAACTTTTTCTCGTTCTCAAAATAACAACCTCTCACAAATGGATCAATTTTTCTCAAACTTTCATCAGTTTTGATCATTTTCGGTGTTAGTTCAATATTCATTGAGTTTTCAATTTTGATTTCATCATAATCAGTTGTTAATCTTAGAAATTTTTCAAATTTATGAATTATTATTGATCTTTGTCGACATGCTTTCATATTAGGATTGTCGAATTTTGGTTCTTTTATACGAAGTTGAAATTTTGGATTAAATTTTGTGTTGATTTTGACAGGATAAGAAGAAAGTTTAGGCATTGAAGATTGTCTCAACATTGAAATGTTTCGTTTGTAAATAAAATCATCATGAACTCTAAATAAAACAAATAATAAATTTAAAATAAAATAATTGTAAAATAAGTTCACGTTTTAGTGTAGAAAAGTTCACTTGAATCCATCAAATTGAAAGTATAAACCATTCCAGTATAATAGATTAAAGTCCTTGAAAATTCAACTTGAAACTTTTCATTCCATGTCGCATATTGTTGCTCAAACCATTCATCTTGAGCTGTTTCAAATAATTTCTCATAATAATATTTGTCAATTCTTAAATCATTTTCTCCAACCATATAATTTATCTGATAATAACATATTGTTATTTTTGCTAATTCTCTAAAACATTTTGATTATTAAATGTTTTGGAAAAAAGATTGAAAAATTTACAAACTTAGCATGATTAATTCTCGTTTGTTGATTTTTGAAAATTGCTTTCAATTTGCTAGCACTGTAATCATTTCTGTAAGATCTGTTATACAAAAATTCATCAACAAAATAACTTGGCACAAATGTTATTGCAGGAAACGGAATCTGAAAATTTTATTTTAAAATAAAAATTTGATATTTTTGAATTTCAAACATACAAAACTACAAAAAGACATTGCATCATCGTGACCAATGATGTAACTGTCTGAATATTCATCTCGGAATTTTAAAATCATTACAAAACAAGAACTCAACGCAATTGAAATGAAAAATATCCAAAAAGTTCTAAAAACAAACAATTTCATGCAAAATCCGAGTAACCAAAAATACTTTTTGCTTTCCGTTTATATATTTTTAACATGCCACGGTAAGCAAAAGGAAAGTATTTTTGGTTAATCGAGAAATCAATTTTTAATCTCACTTTTCTATAAATTTTGTATGTGCGAGAAAAGAAATTCCATGAATTGATGAATTTATCAAATATTCTTCAAAAAATTTGATAAAGTTTTTTGACTTTTGCATTTTTATCACTTCTCTTACTGTCAATACATTAATCGCAATTTTATGAGGATTTTTAAAAATTAAAAATATTTTGCAAATCATCCAATAAATAATTTCAATGAAAGACAAAACAGAAAATCCAGCAAAAAGTCCTAAAAGTCCTCCAACAAATGAGAGAAAATCAACTTCGTTGAATTGATGTTTTCGCTTGATTTCACTGATTTGCATGTTTTTGTACTTTAAATTGTTGAAAATAACTTTTTGATGAACTTTTTTTGAAAGAATATCTCTAAAAGTTAATTTTAAATTAGAAGTTGTTATCGCAATAAAAAATTTAAGTCCCCATTAGAACACGTTAGTGCTCATTAAATCGAAGTTCTTATCCCATGGTAATAACTTACAATCCTTCATCCTCTTTTCTCTTGAAATCAATATTATATTTGATATAGTCGCATGGATCAAGACAATTGCACTGACTTAAATGATTTTCAAACTCTCTTTTAGCTCTATCAAAACATTTCTTCTCATTTGCTGAACATATTCGAGTTGTGAAATTTCGAATCATGAAGAATTCAACACAGCCACATTTTTGTATCATGAAATCTGTCAAACATTCAACTTCACAGTTGTTTTTTGTGTAAACTTTGAAGATTTTTAATTGTCGCTCATGAGGATGAAAACAATTTCGTCTAAAAATAAAAATTACCAGAACTAAAGCTAAAAAGTGTAAAAACTTACTCAGAAATGTCAGCATCATAAAGTGAGTCATCAATTGTGATATACTGCGGTTCAATTGTAAATTCAGCGTTAAAGTTAAATTGAAAAGATTGTGAAAACATTGAAGGCAGCTCATATGGATCATGCAAGTAAATCAGTTGACCTTCAAAATCATTACTTATAATATTCTCATTTATTTCATAAAATACAGTGTGGATTTTAAATGTTTGCAGAAGATTCTCTGCTCTTCTTGGAATTATATCTGTTTTATTTATATTTTCCCAATCATATTCGTCAACATTATATTGATAAATAAAATCATCAGAAACTAAATTTGAATTCAGAACATCTTCTTGTGGTGGATTGTTATAAGTTTTGCAAAAATCTGAATTTGTTATAATTTGGGAAAAATATGTAAAATAAGTCCAGTCATTGAGTGTTACTGAAACATATTCTGATATCTGAAATTCTCTTATTATTTTAAAAACATTATCAGTAGGAATTGAAATGTTTTTCATAGCAAATATTCCACGACCAGTAAAAAGATCAACAACTTGTAAACGTTCAAGACTAAAACAAGTTAAAAAATTGAAAACTTCATCAATTTTTTTAATAACTTTTTTACATTTCTAGTTCCAATTTATCCATTTTAATTTCATTTCTTTCAATTGCATTCAAAATGTCAACGTAAAATATTATGGAAATTTTTCCATTATCAAACATTTTGATATAGTCCGTAAAAGCACTGTTTCTGTATTCAAATCCTGGATTGAAACCATAACAAGCAGTAACTGCAGGAAAATCAATCTGAAAATGAAGAACTTATCCTCACTTTTTAAAGAGAGCAATTAAAGTTAAAATTTACATCAGCAATAAACATTGCATTATCGGAGATAGTGACAACAATAGGAACATGTTTGACTTTAATGATCAGTTTAGAAATTAAAATAATTGTGATTGTTAATGATCCTAAGAGTGATAACATCCAGAACATTCTGAAATTTAATTCTATTAAATAATGTCAGTGTAATTATCGTAAAAGTCTACGGTTTACAACTTTGTCTACGAAAACGAATGTTTACATATAGATCAGAACCCGAAACCGTTTTACAAATAACTAAATTTTAACTATTAGTTGGAAATTTCAAGTGAAAATTGATTAACGCAACTAACTTCAACTAAATTTCAACTGGTTAAATTTTTCAATTAAAAATCAACTTAAATTTAATCAATTAATTTTTTTTTATTTTATTCAATTAAAATTTATTTAAATTTACTTAGTTGCAACTAAATTTTCAGACGGTTTTGGATTCTGATATAGACATTGCCTACATAGACGAGAAAAAATTGTCTACAGTTTTCGAATTCGTCTACGTAGACACGTAGATGTAAACATCTATTATAAAAACACTGAACATTATTTGAAAACAAGGGAAAATAACTTCAACTTTTTGCCACGTTTTTTCACTTTTTGCAGCATTTTGCAACGTTTTACGGAAGTTCTTTTGCCTTGTTTGAAAATACAGAAAGAACAAAAACCTTTCAATCAAATGAAATTTCTTTGATAAATATTTCAATCCATGAATTGTTGATGATTCAAAATATTTTTCTAATTCAAACTTCATTTTCACTCTTTCAATATAAAACTACATTTTGCATAAAAATTTCAACGTTTCTATTTTTATTTTCATGTCATTGATTGAATTCAGATTTTTTTAAATGATTAATAAAACTTTACATGCGAAAAACCTTGAACAAAACAAATTGAGTTTTTCCATTGACAATTTACATGCATTTTTACTGATATATGAGCTTATTTTTCGAGATTTATTTACTAAATGAAAATTAAATATTTTTCTCTTTCTATCTCGATGCCAAATAGGGTAAAATGAGGTCATGACAGAGAGAGAGAGAGTGAGTGGTTTAGATTGAATTTATTGCAAATATATTGAAACTCAATATCAAAAATGTTCTCTCATGTAATCAATTCAAAGCTTTATTTATTCCTTTTGTGGATTATGGATTGAAAATTTTTGCACAAAGGCTGAATTTTAATTAAAAACTGCAGCAGTACAAAAGAGAAACTCTAACCAATGCAGAGTCAGTAATTAAAAAATTCCAATTCTCAGATAATTTATTAAATTTACACAAATTTTCATCAAACGCATGGTTACAACAATCACTTGCTCGCATGTCATTCCAATTAATTTTTTTTAATTTAATGAGCCCACCATGAAAATTGAATGAACAATTGACCAGCTAACAAATTGAGTTTCATGCTGAAAATTTAAATGACATAAAATTATACTCGCGAAATAATCACAAATCTATTCATTTTCAAACATGAATTTTTGATGATAATTTGTTTAATTCGTTTGTTACTGCTGACTGAGTTTTGTTTTTGAAAGTTATTTGAGGTTGAAATGTTGTGTAAATCAGTTTGATTTGATAAAATATTTGTCACTGAGCTTTGACACAAAATCATACCAAAAGTCAACAGACAAGTATGAAAAGCTTTTGCAAATTCAAATTTACTCGCGTCAGTGCATGATGTCAGCGTGAACAGCTTTTGTGTGTTGAATGCATACATTTGCTTTTGTCAGTAGTGAAATCTCTTTGATTTGCTCTCTTTAATTGACTTTTAAACTCTTTTTATGTCGATAAACGAACAAGAACACATTTTGAATTAATGCTAGACACACAACAAGCTATTTTCATGTCAAAAAGCTCAAAAAAATGTTTTGAGAACAAAAAATAACTTTTTCTCTATTTCAATTGAATGACACAAAGACATGAAAGAACATAGAACATGACAAGAGTTTGTCTGTATCTTTTTTGTTTTGCACAAATGACATAATGTTGAGCTTTTGAATTGGAAAAAAAGAAGTTTAGAGTCAAAATTTTCATAGATCTTATTTATCAAAATGGCAAATGACACTCATAAATGCGAAATTGATTTTAATTCAAAGAAAATTGAATTATCAACAAGCAAACAACAACAGCAACAACAAATTACTTTCTGCTTAACGAAATGAAGCGTAAACAATTCTGCTGCAAATAATTAAGATTGAATACAAAATGAAGAAAAATAAACATTTAATTTGTTACAACATCCGTCCATCTATCACTTGTATTAGGCATGCCACTCACTTTTCATCCAAAATAAAATAAATAAATAAATTTTTCTTCCAACTGAGCAGTCGAAAGCTTTTTCTTTTGAATTAATTTTTCATTAAGTCGCAAATGAAGAAAATAACAACAACAACATAAAGAAGGCAAAGAAACATTCCTCAGCGATATAATCACGTGAAAGTAGAGCACGAGAAAGATAATTGCATGACATCGAGTTGAATAATTCATTTTCTCATCTAATTGAAAGTAATCGATTAAAGAGAAAATCTCTCTTAAAGTTTTTTGTCCTCATTTTTTTAATTCACCACCAACATGTTGAATTCTAACTTGATTTCACTGCAAATGACAAACTGTTAATTATCAATATTTGATTTCATTTATAAAAATAGAAATAGAAGAAAGATACTCATTGAAGTTTGATTTGAGTTTTCTAATTGGACACAGATTTTTTTACTTGTGAAAATTGTTCTATTTTTATACTCTTGTTGCTGTCGATAATTACTGAGTCAATGAAAAGAAAAATATTTCACTTGTTATTTAATTTCTTTCATAAACATTTTTATTATTAGATTTAAGAACATTTTTATACATTATATTATTAGATTTTCTTATTATACATTGTATCTTTAATTTTTGAGCTTTTTCGCACTGTTTTTACTGTTTAAGTATTTTAAAATATTCATCTGAATCAAAACACAGCAAAGCAATTTAAAATTCAACTAAAAAATGTAAACAAATTTTTGCTAAATATTCAAATACTTGTGCATTCGACCTACTTTGTGGACCTTTTTTTGCAAAAACATTTATATATCACACACACTAATTATTGAGAATTAAATCACACAAACATTGAATAATGGTCATCGAAAGACTCAACAATTGTACTGAGCATTTTAAAGCTCAATAATAATTGCTGAGCATTAATGATCTCAAAGTCTTAGGCTTAGTGTTAAAATATTCAAACATTTAAAGCTGAACACTAAAATACTCAAACACTCAATGCTAAGCATTGAAACACTTCTCACTTAGCACTGAGCATCCAAACACTCAAACACCGTGCTAAGCACCAAAAAGCTTAGTGCTGAGCAATAAAACACTCAAATGTTTTTGTTGAGCAAAAAATTATTCAAAATAAACTTTAAAATTCAATTTAATTACCAGTTGGTAATAACAGGTATCAATTGATGGCTTCAACCATCACTCAAATGAATATAAATGACAATTATTTCGGGAAATCTTCGAATAAATTAAGAATTCAAAGCTCAAATAAATGAAATTAGATTAAAGCAATTCATCAAAAATTTCATACCTTTTTAATCGCATGACCAAGATTCACCAACGACATATGTGAAGGACACTAAAAAATCTTTCTTCTCTCTTATCTTATTCAACAATAAAATGCGACAATTTTCCAAGCCACAAATTTCTGCTCTCATTCTTTTGGTTAATCTTTATCACATTTTTGAAATCATACGTCTGTCGCTCACATACACACACACACTCATATATTTGGTCATGTCTATCTGCTGCTTCTTACACACACACACTCACATATAACAGAATTTTTGGACATTGAAAAATCGTTCAAAAGCGTGCGTGTGTGCTTCTCTCTCTCATAGATGAATAAGCTAGATCAGCTCTGATTTTCTCTTTTGCATGTTCTGCCATTTATCCTTCTCATATCCATCTACATTTCGACCAAAAGGAAGGAAAGGAATGTTCAAGAGAAAATCAGACCCATATCAAAAACAATCATCATATTTAAATGCTCATTCGGTCACCGCAATAAATTACTTTATGACTACACACACACATTTACTACGATTGTTGTCAAGGGAAAGAGAAAGAGAAAGAGAGAAAAATTGGGACAAGAAGGAAGAAGATTTGATAGATGGCTTACGATGGAATCTAAATTATGATGATTTTATGATTTGAGAACATATTTAACCCATTATTTAAGTAAATTTTGTATTTCTATGACATTGAGGATGAAACTTTTGTTGTCTCATAACAGCACAATACAAACTTTGTCCCTATCTTTAGTAAAAAAAAGTTTGCCTTCATCATAGAAGAATTTGTACATCCATTAGACAGTTTAATGGCAAGAAATCGCACTTCTCTCTCTATCTCTGATAAATTCACTTCCTTTTTCAGGACAGAAGACAAAAAGGGATGAAATATTGATTTATACATTTTTCTCCTACCACATATACACACAATAAAAAGCAGACTTTCATCTGCCGCTTATTATTGTCATCATTATTATTATTTTTATTGTAGTTGTTGTTGTTGTTGTCATAACGATGCATGAAAAATATGCCAAACATCTCAACTCAGTTTTTTTTTGGTCCCTTTCTCCCTTTCATCTTTTACTTTGTATATATGTGGAAGTAAATTATAATGTAGCTTCAAGCATACAGAAAAAAATGCTTTCTGTTGTTTGTATATGCCGACAATGTATAGCAGTTTAGTGACAAAGCGTAAAATACTTTTGCCATCTCCAAACATACACACGCACATACAAAAAATGTTTATTACAAGCGGCAACAAAAAATGAAATTGACAAACTTACCCAAACCCTTTTTTTGCTACTGTTACTGCTGCTGCTGCTGCCGCCTTTTTGTCACACATTCTTTAATAAATGCCTTTTCTATTCACATTTGGAAAAAATGTTTGTTGTTGTTGCTCATTCGTTTCCAAAAATAGAATTTAATTTGAAGTCAATGTTTCATGTCCTTCACACTTTTCTTTTCCCTCACTCTCATTCACCTGAACGAGGTTTTTTTAGTTTATTATTTAAACACAATTTCAACATTCTCCCAAGAGAGAAACAAAGAGAGAGAGAATTTCATGTTAAATGAAAATCTTGATAAAAGAAGTACAAAAATGTTTCATTTGGGAAAAATTCACTGCAAGCTGATAATCTCGTCTGACTGCTGAAATATGGATTTTGTCTGTTTTAATTTTTTACATAATTTTTCTTCGTGGGAAAAATTCACTGCAAGCTGATAATCTCGTCTGACTGCTGAAATATGGATTTTGTCTGTTTTAATTTTTTACATAATTTTTCTTCGTTCTAAAAAAAATTTCTACTAAATCGAAGAGTTTCTAAGCTTTTTTGATTGCAAACACGAATTTTAAAGATATTTTAAAAATTCAGGTCTAACGTGCTTTGGCTGGTGTTCTGTTTTAATTTTAGACCCGTCGTCCAAAACGAGCAAAAACCGACGAACTTTACCGGTAAAAACTCTGCAAATAATCATAGTTTTATAAAGCTTGTCGATAATTATGTTGAATTGAACTGAACTAAAGGTTATTTTTGTCGACATTTGGTTATCGAGTTTTCGAGAAAAAATGATCTTCGCCGTACTTCACACACACTAATTTTTATATCATTTTGTTCAAATTTTAATT
>JACWBX010003948.1:1056-13296 GCA_014622435.1 Polypedilum pembai
TTAAAAACTGCTCGATAATGTCACAAATACCATGCTTTTTACCGTTTCTCTATTGCTCGTTTAGTTTTTGAGAACGATAAGTTTGAATGAAGTCATCAAAAGTGTCCGGTTTCTTAGTTCACTTCCTAATATTATTTTTCGTATTTTGGGTACTCGGATTGTAATTGTTTTAAACAGAAAAGTGAACGTAGAATGTTCTCTAAAATTTAAATATTTTAGAATGCGTTCTAAAAATTTTCATATAAAAATCTTGATATTTCAGATCGAAAAAGTGGTGTATGTATTTTGAAAAATCTAAATATTTTTTTCGTAAAAGTTTTGATATTTCAAAATATAAAAATGTTTTAAATTAATGAAATATCTTTCAAAGGATTGTTGAAAAATTTAAATAATTTTCATTGAGTAGTTTCTACGTATTTTCTTTCTAAATTTTTCGTGACTATAAATTGCATAAAAATATTTGAATTAGATTAAAGATTAAAAATTAAAGACATAATAAAGCACAATTCAAACCAATTTATCAAAACCATTTTGTTAGGAATATATTATATAAAAATATAATGATTTCTCATAAGATATTAATGAATATCGTTTGACCACATGCTAGTCACTGCTACATCATTGTTTTTTGTAACCACAATTAATTTTGCTCTCCTTACTACCTTCATCATCTTTTCAGAATATATTCAGATATTCTCAAACTTTTCTCTTTCAATATTCTCTCTGCTCTCTCAATTTTCACAACACTCTCTTTTTCTCTGCAGGACGAAAAATTAAGTAAAAGTAAGAATTCACATTCACATTTTATTCAGTTCTTCAGTGCTCGTTGCTTGAAAAACATTAAAATAAATAACAAGAAAGAATTTTAAAGTTCATAAATAAACAAAGAAAAAACGAAATCGTATTGGATTAATTGGTGTTTGCACATTTTATTGCTATGAAAAATAAATAAAGAATTTAATACAAATGTGTAAAGTGTTATGAAGCGATGATGCAATTAACTAGATTATGTTAAAAATATATTTACACACGATGAAATTGAGAATGATGATGAAGAAGTGTTGTATGAATATTTTATTTTCGAAAGTGTAATTAAAAAATGCAGTTTCATGTGTGGGGAATTATATTATTAATGAAAATAAATTTAAAAATCATGAATGCGAAAATGGGTTAGTAAAAGTAAAAAAAAATTACTTTGAGATTTTTATGAACATAAAAGCCTCTTAGGATTGTGTGTGCTCAACTTTTATATTGTTCGAAAAAGAGACGTGAAAAAGACAACTTTTGACTTTCAACTTTATATTACTTATTCGGATTGTGAGTCGTCGGTCCCTTATGAGAAAAAGAGGACAACATAAAAAACTTTTTACTTTCTCTTCCTTGTTTTCCTCTTTTGAGACAGCATGACATAAACAGAAGTAACAAAATTTCTTTTTTGATTTCTTTTGAACTGAAATAAATTCATTTGATGAAACAGAAAAATTTCCGTTAAATATTAAAATTTTTGAATTTTAATGAATCGTTAAATTATGAAATTTTAAAAAATCTTTAAAATTATAAATTGCAAAACAACCTTGAAAAAAAAAGATAAATGCGTTCTAATGCTTCTTAATTTTCTTCGCCTTAAAATATACAAAAGAACTTTTTTATAATGCCGTTAACCATTACCATTGATCATAATGGAATAAATCGTTGTGAGAATTAAAATATAAAAAAAGTAAAATTCTGAGTCCCTCTTGATGGTTAAACTAAGTAAGTAGGCGGAAAGAGAGAGAGAGAAGAAAAGAAATAGCATAATAATGTTGCACTCCATGAGGTCGAGATTGGGTGTACTTTTATTTATTGTTAGCAATCTTGATTCTTCTACTTACTTACCGACCGTGGATTAAACGTAAAGCACAAGGGAGGGGAAATGGATTTGAAAATGAAAAAGCTTCACTCATTCACATTTCCGGAACCATTTTTTTCTTTCTTTCTCTCTCTCTTTATCTCTTTCTACTGTCTATCTGTGTAAGAAATGTGTGTCGGAAATCACCATCAAATGGAAATTGTGACGCAAATAGAAGATAAACAAAAAACAGAAAGTTCTATAAAGTATTTTGATTTCTGAGCTTTGCTTTTGGCTGCAAATTGGGCAACAAACTTTCTATTTACCATGACAATGACGGCAATGAACTCCTCCTTCATCCTTTGTTGTGCAAATCTTATAGTAGACGATAATGATAGTTGAAAAAGTTCCTAACGAGTTTTCATATAGAAAATTTGACTTTAAGAAAAGCTGAAAGACGAAAGTTTTTCAATTAAAGTTTTACAAATCATATAAATTAGAGTAATTAAGGATGCAACAAGTTTTTGATTTAATTGTGTTTTATTGACTGTGAATAAAATAAAATAATCTCTCTTTTGATCTATATGAAACTCATGCTGATTTGTCTAATGAATTTTTTTCTCTTTGTAAAAATTCAAATTTCTTCAAAGAATTATTTAATATAATTTTTATCTAACTCACAAAAGACTTTTTATTAATCTTTAGAAAAATTCATAACGAATGAAATTTTAATAAGAAAAAAGAAATTCAACAAATTTATTCTTTTGTTCATTAAGAACAATTAAAATTACACTTTTACTGCAAAAATACTTATTTTAAAATTTATGCTCATTCATTTAAATTTTAATTATATTGAAAGTATAATCGCTTTAGAGCTTTTATTGAATTCATTTGCTTCACAAAGAGAATGTAAAAGAGAAAGTAGAAAAATATGCAGATCATTACAATGATAACGATCAGAATTGTTCATGTGAAAATTGAATGTTTGTGTTCTATTATTGTTTCAAATACATAGTAAACGCAAAACAATTGCCAAAAAATATCATGTTTGCGTAGAATTTCTATTGCGTGTTTCTATTATGAACATCAGATTATATTTCATTCACATTGAAGCAATTGAATTGTGAAAGAATGATAAAAAATTACAATTCATGAGAATATTTGTGTAAAAAATTTGTATACAAGGAAGTTGATAAGAGACAGTTTCAATGTGGTTTTCAAATACAAAATTTAAATAACAAGCAAAAAAAATCAAAAACCCTTTCCATTGAAATCAATAAATCTTATTCAAAGCTAAAAATGGCAACATCTTTTTATAAAATTTCTTAAATTTCAATCTATCAATTTGATATTGTTACATAAACGATTTGTTTTCAGTAGCGATCTTTCTTGCTTTTTATTGAAAATTTCTAAGCCAGGAAAAGAAGATTTAGCACATTTTAAGACCTAGATGTCTTTGAAAACATTATTGAGCAGCTTAAAAGGCTTTTTTTGCCATTTTACATTTGTGTCTTATTTAAAAAATGAAAAATGTTTCATCCTGTTTCATCTTTCATTACACGTGCAGGAAATGCCCACTCAAATCTAAACAGACTAAAAAAAGGTGCCCCAATTCAATTTTCATTTCCCTAAAACTTTTTCTTTATTTCTTCTTCAAACTCCAATTCAATTTCATGCCAAAATTATCTATATGAATTCTTTCCCTCCTGAATTTATTTATCGTACGACACAAGGTGCGAATTTAAAGAAACAACGCACAGAATCAAATTTTTCAATTTACTTTTACAAGCTATCACGAAAAGCTCTTTCACTCACTCGCTCTTTCTTTGTTCGTCTGTAACCACAAAACGGAAATTTTTGTCTGTTGTCATCGTTTTCTTTTTGTTACAAATAAACAAACAATGATGGAGTAAATAAGAAGAAGAAGAAGTAGTAGCAGCAGAGTTTTTTTATCATCAGCTTGAAGGATATCGAAAAAAATTTATTTTATCATGGCAATAACAATAACAGTGAAACAAATAGAGATATACATCAATTTTATATCAATTTGTAAGCGTAAAATGAAATAAAAGGAAATGGAAAAAATTGAAATTTGAAGCTTCCAGTGAGATCGCGAGAGTGTAATAATTCAGTGTCGTGTGGGCCAATAAATTGAAGTTGTTTATGACTTTCATGATATTGACACCTCGTTATCACATAATGAGTCGTAAAAATTATAGCATAATGTTAATGCACGTTTGTTGTCACGGTATACTGTGTCTAGGCAGAGATAGAAGGAAAGAAAAATAATTGTATATGTGACTTAATGCTCCTGCAATATATCTCTCATGATGATGGCTGATGGTTAGGAAATTCTTTTGTTTTACGCTTTTATACCTGTACTAATTAGGCTGATATCGGCATGTAATTATGTTAATTTACCAGCATTGAAAATATTTTCTGTATAATTTATGATAATTAAATGAAAATACAATGATCGATTTACTGAAAATTGAATTAATTTAATAATTTTTTTGTTTTTTGTAAAATGAGATTGTTGTAATTAAAAAGAAACTTATTATAATTGAATGTATATTGAATAAAGCATTTTATCTATTAACTGTAATTGTCAAAGGATATTTCGATTAAATTAATCAGAGAAGGAATTTCTTTAATTTCATGAAAATGAACTCTTCTGTAGGATTTATTTTCTCTTTTAAAATTTCTATGAAATATCTTAACAATTCTCTATTATTTTCATGTAATGACTCATTATTTTTATTTGTATTTGATTCTTATTACATTTTCGATAAACTTCGTTAAATTTTCGTTGAAATTTTCATCTTCAAACTTTTTGTTAAATTCAATTATTTACATTTCTTTCAAAGTTCTCTTTTTTTTTAATTAAACAAATTGTTTCACCACAAAGGTTTCGTATCTAATTACAGCTTTGCAAAGACAGAGTGCTCTCTTGTTGCTGGGTGTTAAAAGTAATTGTCTTATAAATAATTCAATTCTTATGAGAAATTGCTAATTCAATACTGATTATTATTGCATGTGAAGAAGCTTCTTTCCGTTGAAAATTATCCGAATGATTAATGACCATTACTATTGCTACCTATTGAATTAATTATTTAAACAAAATGATAAATGAACGTTATTTTATGTTAAGTGGTTGAGTACAGAGAAAATTTGTTATTGAACATGAGAAAAAGAAGAAAATATTTTTGGCAATAAATCTAATTACAATGGAATGTTTGTTGAATCAGAGAGAGCGAAATGCGAATGACAGTGATATTGGAGGATGAGCTTTACATGTGTATTGATAATTTCAACATTCTGTATTAAATTTCTTTTGTTTATCGGAATTTTTCCTCTCAATTAAATATTCTGCAGCTCATTGTTTTATGTCACAATCTATTTATAGATCAATTCTTTTTGTTATGTTTTCATTAAGTCTTAAAACAAAATCAATGATAATAAATTCATTTTTGATGACACAAAAAAACGAGATGCCAAGTACCCATTTATGGATTGTTGTACTTTAGCGCATTTTTGGGGCCACAGATCAGTGCTTATCGACAAATTACAAAATTGTCAAGATCGTTTTTTAGACAGAACCTTAACTTTATATACAATTATCAAAGCAAAGTTAAATTGCAAATTTCACGTTTAGTTATCATCTGTTTAATTACATTACATTAATTAGATCTATTATAACTATATCAAGCCAATTTAAATTTTCAAAAGCTTTTCTAATTAAAAATTGAAATAGCTTGAACCTCCTATTATTCAAGTATCAATTTCATTTAAATTGATTTAAATTTTGAAATTCATTATTTAAAGCAAATTCTATTTGTGTAAAAATAACGGTTCAGTTGAATTTGAAATTTAAAAAAGACGCGAAAAAAACATGTCGCCGCAAAAAAATTTTGTTTACAATTTTTATTATGGAAATTTGATTCGCAATTTCCCAAATAATGCATTAAGTGACAGCTTTTTAACTAGCCGTCGCCGCACTAACTTGGCACAAATTAAACACAAAAGTCTCTAGCTATTATAGTTTTCGAGATCTCGCGCCTCACTCGGGGGCCAGCCAATCAGCCTGCCAGCCAAAATGAGTGTATAAGCTGCATTTTCGTTACCAAAAATGCGCTAAAAATGCTAAAATGATATTCGAGAAGCTTATCAATACAAATCTGATGCTGCAGTCATAATTTGAATCGATAAATTTTTCGTTCAGTAGCTTATATTGCCATTGATGATTGGCGACGATGACATCGTTCAAAGAGAGTAAAAAAGATTATAACTTTAAGCTCCTTTCATTTTATGGTGCTCACGCTTTCGTTTTCTATCTCATCATAAATCAATTTGCATTTTAAAAGAATTTTATTTGTTTCGGACTCATGAATAAAAATATACAAGCAATAAAATTGAAATTCTTTTGAGATGAGAGAAAAATTTACATGAAAATTTCGCCTTACAAATAAAAATTAATAATTCTGCTTAGGAGATGATGATAGAATTGTCAAAAGAAAGTAAATGAACAAACAATCGTTGACATCATTTAGTAACCATTTGATGATAATAATAAAAATAAATTATTCAACTTTTGTAGCATAAATCAATTTCCATTGATAAATTTGATTAATTCATGAAATATCTATTGAGAACTTTCGTTAAAATATTCACACAAAGATTCATGTCGACATTTTTCTAGAAATTCAATTTTTACGATATGTAAAGCTGTAGATTTATCTACATAAAGCTTACTCATGCAAAATTCTTTTGTGTCATTTCTAAACAATAACTTCGAAGAATAAAAACTTATTCCGTTCTATCTTTAAATATTTTCTGTTACATTCTCTCAACTTTAAAGTAGAAAAGTATTGAAAAAGAATTTTATTTATTTCCCGTCGAGACATTATGAAAATTTTTGATAAATTCAAGGAAATTAAACTTCAAACAAAAAAAATATCACGCTGTGAAATTTGCTTTCTCTACAAATCACTACAAATTGTGTTGAAAGAAAAGAAAAAAAAATCGATTATAAAAGAACCTTTTGTCTCCACGGAGTCCTTTTTCATTCTCTTTTACACATACATACACATTCTACACCGTTCCGTGTCAGAAATGCCATCAAATTTATGATGCCTAAAAGCACAGAGTGCGCCTGCATGAAGCATAATCATTTGTCACCAGCTCATTCTCTTTTTGAATTAACTATTTCTTCCCTTCTTCATCACGATTTTCAGATCCATATCATCATACCCGCAGGAGTGTGGAAAACAGCTTTTACGATAGCAACAACATAAATCAAAACTTCTCATCGGAAACGAGGCAGCCGTACTTTGATTTTTCGGTAACTCGCAATGTCACAACACGCGTTGGACAAACAGCATTTTTGCATTGTCGCGTTGAAGATCTTGGTGATAAATTGGTAAGTTTTTGTCACTCACTGCGATCATATTATGTGCGCACATGGAAGTCTTTTGCTTTTGATGTAATATTTTTCAATTTTCCAAAAGCTTTCATCCGTTGTCATTATATTTGAGATCCCCTGCGATGATATCTCGCTTGAGATATTTTATCTTGTAGACCTGGCAACACATTTGACACGAATGCACACACAGGGGAAAAGACAGGAAGTCTTTTATTTCTTTTCCGCCCACAAACTCATTCTCCTCCCATTGTGCACATAATACTTTTATTATTCTTTCGTTCTCTAAAAGATTATCTCATAAAAATGATGTTTGATAATAAATCCATGCTTTCTCTCCTTCTATCGTTTGCAGGTGAGCTGGATAAGGAAGCGGGTAAGTATTTTTCTTCTACTACATTCCACTTTTTCATATTGACCGTATTTGACAGTAAATTACATTTTTATTCCTTCTTTTTCGCTGATATAAACACAGGATCTTCATATACTTAGTACAGGCTTGTCTGCATATACATCAGATGAAAGATTTCAGGTGAGAAATTTATGTTTATTCCTTTATTATACACATATACGTCTATCTAAATCCTTCTCTTCATTGTTTTTTTATATGATATATCTTATCATTATTTCATCACATGTATGTCATGTCCTTGGACTAACATCATCCATTGGAAAGAGAAAATATTGCAAACTTTTTCTTTTTCTTCTTTCGGCACAAATTGCTCATTTTCTCTTTTTTTCTGCTACATTAATACATAACGGAAGGTCGATTTTTATATTTGTTTTCCATCCTTCGTATTACTTCGTTCTTTATCATTTACCATTTGCTCTTTCTATTACTGCTTCTGAAAGTGTGTTTTTACTTGTCAATATCGACATCATGATGTTTGCTTATGATGACATTTTGTATGTAGGTAAATTAAAGATGAATTGGTGTGTTTATTTTATTTGCCAAGGAAATGTATCACAGCTATAAACTACACAATTTTAATAAACTAGAAGTTTATAGAACAACAAAGTATTGATGTGATACAACAAATGTTGTTTTTGACAAAAGAAAATTTGTTAGTAGCTTTCTCATAAGTATCCAGCTCTTTACTTAGTTTTTGAATTTGACTTTGTTTTGTTGCAGTTCCCATAAAATCAAATTTATAACGTTGAAAAACTTGTTATTTTTTATTCACAAAAGTCAATAAAATAGTAAATTTCTCCCATAAGAACTTAAAATTTCAATTTTCATTTACACAAACAGAGAGAAAAATCATGAATGTTTCACTGAATTTTCAATAGCAGCTACTGTACTTAAATTTTGTACGTATAAATTTCAATATGACATGATAAGTTCCATTGAGACTATCGAAATGACAGTGAGTATGTGTACTGGTAATATTCTCTAATAAAATTCTGCCCTAAAGATATGAAAAACGAAAATTTTCCCAAACTCTCAGTTGTGATATCAAAACTGACCTTTTCCCATCAAATATTTACAGTGTTTCCTTTCAATTGCCATAAATATCTCTCTCTCCTCTTTGCATAACATATTATTTTGCATAAAGAGTCGTTGCATATCATATTCATGTCTTGTGTACAAATATCTAAAAGAGCTGATTTATGGTGTTCAAAGTTGTTTTGATTTTCTCCTTTTCTCTCTTGTTTATGTGAGAGAATTCCCAAAAGCTTACACTTTTGCGTCTATTGAAAATGAAATTTAATTTTTCTTCTTTTATTACAGATTGTGGAGCACACATTGTCCGAAAATTTTACACTTCAGATAAAGTTTGCTCAACTGCGAGATAGAGGGGTGAGTATTGACGATGCGTAAAATTGAAATTTATAGAGTTTCAATTTCCAATTGAAATATTTTGATTGAGAAATCTATTGCAAAACAAGCTCATAAAAATACATTTTTCTTTTTATCTTACCCTCAAACAGATTTATGAATGCCAAGTGAGTATAAATGAACAATAAACGGGAAAAGTCTATAAATCAATTTTTGATTGTTGTACAAACACCATTGTTAAAAATTCTTATTGTTCGACAATCTTTAATCTTTACAGGTTTCAACAGAGCCAAAAATGTCGCTCGCTTATCGTTTAGATGTCGTAGGTGAGTTGATGATAGAGTAAAGGAAATAACTAAAAACTTGATTAATCACTCAATTCATTCGCAATGAGCTGTATATTTTGCTCTATATAACTGAGCAACAAATTTATTTTGATGAAATTAACTTGTGAAGTTTAATGAAATATAATCGTTGTTGAGGTTAATTGTAAATTATTGCCATACCACGTGAAGATGCACAGCAGAGTGTAATGAGTTTAGAAAGTAAATTAAAATTGGTTTTAATTGAACATCATAAATCTTTAACCTGCCTAACGAAACTTCAAAAATTTTGTGCCACACCAAGATTTATGTTTGAAATTAAATAAAAATTTCACTTTGCGCTTTCAATTAGAACAGAAGGGAATGAAATGAGTGAACTTTTTTCATTCTACAACCCTCGCAAGTTGAATTATTTATATTTTTTTATTTCCATCTCATGCCGCTTCTCACGATCATCATCATCATTATGCTATTCGCATATTTAACTTCAAATAACCAAAAATTAAATCGTATATAGAGGCGAAAGCAATAATTTTGGGCCAGAGTGATTTATATGTAAAAATGGGAAGTAAAATAAACTTAACGTGTGTGATAAGCCAAGGGCCGCATGATTTAGGAACAATTTCATGGTATCGAGGTAAGTGTTTAATTTATGCAAAAGGTTTTCTCGCTCCCTTCTCATTTTTTATTGTGTGTTAATGAATACTTACCTGGTTAGGGTATTCAAAACTCAAATAACTGTGTAATGAAGAGTAAAATATAAGCAATAAAAATTTAAAGGAGAACCAGTAAATTAATTTTTTTTCTGTTAACTTTTAAATTTTTCAATGAGAAGAAAATCCTTTAAATTTTCAACAAAAGCAATTTGTTATTGTAAACAAACACATTTTGTTAAAAATTATGGAAAATTATTGTATTTGAGTATTAGACTCTAAGTGGTAGAATCTTATAATTTACAAGTCGAAACATCAAAGGAATATTAAACAGAATAGAAATTCAATGAAGAAAGTCTTAATTTATTGAAATATGTTATTTTTTTTCAAACGTTAAATATTTAATCACTTCAAGTTAAATTTCTCACGTCAATCAATCTGAAAAAGCCTAAAAAAGTATTGTTGCAAAATTGAAATTCTCATTCAAACAGATGTGACCTTCCAAAACATCAATTTATTTAAAACATTGATTGATGATGTGAAGAAAAAGAAGAAAACTTTTTACACGATACGTACACAAGTGGAACACACAAGAACTTTTTCTAAAAACTTTAATAAAACTGTCAAACTGGGTTAAAATAAAATTGAGCTTGCAACTTTCAACATTATATGATAGCTTGAAAGAAACTTTCTTGAGTAAAGAATTCTTGAAAAATTCGACAGCAGAATGACATTGCGAGTATTTTATTCCTTTCATAGTGATTTTGAAAGTTTTACCACTAATTGAAAATTTTCCTCATCGAACATATTTTCTAACTCATTAGGAAACATTTTTTTTGAGTTAAAAAATTTTCTTGGATGATGAAAAATTTTGAAAGTTTACTGAAATTTTCATCTGGGTCACACATAAAAATTGAGAAAGGTAGAAAAAATCTTTTTTATTTAATAACATATTTTTTTTTATTACTTTAATGTTAAATATTTAAAGGTTCAGTTAAAATCAATCCAACGCAGCATAATGACTTAACAGTACCGTATCCACAACGAGTGACGGTGGACGTAAAATGGACTGAGGCTTTAACGTCTAGGTGAGTTGAAATTTATTAAAAGTCAACGGAAAAAGTAATTTATATGTCAGATTGACGAGAAGTTTCTTTAATGAATGAAATTAATAAAAAAAATTACCACAAAAATAATTGCTTGACCTAAAAATAGCAAAGCCACTTAAATACTAACCATCGTCACCTCATATTAATGAATTACTTTAATCTTCCCAACAGATTAAGAATACTTAATGCACGTCTCTCTGATAGTGGCAATTACAGTTGTGTTCCTTCAATAGGTGAATCTAGTAGTGTAATGGTACATGTAATTAATGGTAGGCAATTAAACAAACATACACACAAGAGCAATTCTCTCAAGCTGCTCTATTGTTTATCTCACAGGTGAACATCCACAGCCGATGCTTAAATCCGGAAGCTTTAGAACTCATCATCTCACTGTACGTTTTACCATCATTGTATCTATGCTTTTAACGTCAGCACTCAACATCAAATTCAATTTACAATGTAGATTACTATTATAGATTGATGGTGAAAGAAGAGAATGAAGATGATGGATAGGTGAAGGGTAGATCTAAAAAGTTTCATATATTCATGAAATGTTTGTTAAATAAGGATCGTTTTTGTTTACACTATTATCATTATTTCTCGAAAAGTGAGAAAAAAATTTGAATGCAAAATTGTTGTTTTTTTAAAAAAATTCAATATTTCAACTGGGAAAAATATAAATTTTAAAGGAAATTTAAATTTCCTTTATTTCTTTTTAATTTTATTCTACAGTCTTCAACAACTATTCATAAACTTTTGGTATTCCGAAACGAAAAAAATAACTGCTAAATACTACAATAACTTGGTACTTTACTACAATCTTTTATAATAATTTAAACATACAAATTTACGTTAATATTTTAAAAACTAGTTAAAGCGGCAAATTTAAAGTGTCTCGTATTTTTCTTCAATGACTAATTTGATTTTCTTTCATTTTCTAAATAATGTATTTTGTTGAATATAAATAACCAGAAAGCAATAGGAAAATTTAGTTTTCTGTTTATTCTTTACTTTTGTTTTCAAAAAAAATTTGGAAAAGCTTTTTAGCGCATTTTTGGAAAAAAGATATAGAAAGTACACGACCACGGATCGCTGGCTGGCTGCGGCCCGGCTGAGGCGCGAGATCTC
>JACWBX010003948.1:13532-30771 GCA_014622435.1 Polypedilum pembai
TCTTCAATGACTAATTTGATTTTCTTTCATTTTCTAAATAATGTATTTTGTTGAATATAAATAACCAGAAAGCAATAGGAAAATTTAGTTTTCTGTTTATTCTTTACTTTTGTTTTCAAAAAAAATTTGGAAAAGCTTTTTTTATTCAAAAAACAGTTTGAATTTTTTGAAAATCAAACTGCCACTTTTTCGTTCCGCAATACTAAGTTAAAACTAAATGTGTTTGATTTTTTTGACAAAAACTAACTTGTAATCAAGTCATTTATAAAACAAGTTAACTTGATTTGTTAGCAAAACAAGTTTTCACTTATTTAGATCCACTAGTAACTAATTGTTTATTTAAATTCATTTTAATCGAGTTTGATTGAATTAATTTTAGGTACTCATCTCTTGTTTTTCCTATAAACAAAAAGTAATATTTGGCATTCAAAATTTATTATATAATTAAATTTCGATCGACTGTAGAATGTTGGACAGTAGAAATAATGAATCAGATTAAGCACTGATATGCTCGTAATTAAAAACAAATTGTTTTAAATTGATTTGGTAAAAAGTATAAAAAGTTTTATTTATCACGTTTATTTTTCAAATGACTCATCTGGTTAATGGGAAAAATGAATGAAATTTGTAAATAGAGAATAAGAGAAAAATCAATTTGAAAATAAAATTTAAACTAAAAATCTTTTTTCTTTTGTGTAATGGAAAAAATTATTTTGTATTTTTACGCTAGAGTTTTGCTTTTCAGATAAACAGAACAAGCGTGAAATCGAACTTGTGATTTATTTGTATGGTGAAAAATATAAGCTAAATTTATAAAAACAAAATTTTGCACCAATTTAATTTCATTAAGTAGCAATTTTTTCAAATAAATTTACGCTGATAAAAATAGGTCAAAGAAATTAAAATCCAGATTATCAAGGATACATGAAGGTAATTAATTACTTCATTTTTATGTATAAAACATTTTCATATGAGAATGACGCTCACAACAGCTGAGAACAGTAAAGCTTTTAACGCAAGACTTTAATGTAAAATTATTGCCGAGACGTGTTGAAAATAAATGCCGAAAGGAAGAGAAAAATATGCCTGTCGCGGTTTTCATGTAATTAAATTGGGATCATCGCTCTTATTATAGCGTAGAAGGAATTTAATGAATGAGAGAGCGAGACAAGATCTCAATGTTTCTTATCACACTTCATTCATTTTTTTCGTCTTTACATTGTGAAAGAGGAACAGGCGGAAGAAAAGTCTCATTAATTTCCATTAAAATTTCTCTTTTTCTTCTTCGAAAAATGAGCAAAAACTTTTTAGCAAGATTGAGCTTTAATGCGAAATGAACGAGTATGTTTAATGTCTATCATTTGTCATGAAGTTAATTTTATTGTAGACATTTAGAGAGACAAGCAATATGTGAAACTGTTGTAATATAAAAATACTCGAGTTTCAAATAAAGAAGATGTAATCAAGAAATGTTATTTAGTGGATTTACTTGTCATTCATGATGTTTCGATTTTGAAAAAATAAAACTTGGGAAATATCTTTTGAAGAGAGAAAGTTTTCAATATTTTTTTGAAGTTGCAAGTTGCTACTTTATGAGGGAATTGTTCTGACTAAAGTAGCAGCTAAAGTAGCTTTTGAGTAGTAAAATTATTATTTTCTTAGAAATTTTTATTTTTCTCAAAAAATAAAAATAAAATCTCTTTTGCAAACTCAGAGCAATAGGACCATATTAAAAAACTAATTTATAGAAAATATGGTTTTGAAAATATTTAATTAAGACTGTCCTTTGAATAAGAAGAAATTTTCAATTCTTGGAAAATTTTCAAAAAATTTTAAACAATCATTAAAAAATCTTTTAATCTAATTTCCCTTATTAAAACATTATTAAAATTTCTTACATGAGAAAATAATGATTTTAATGCATTTAGTAAGAAAATATCATAGTATTTTGACAACAAATGAAAATTGCGCTGTATTTAATTTGAGCATTGAAATAATGTTACATAGTGATAAGCAACAGTAAAATAGTCCATTTTTAGCATTTGGAAATGTCATATCTAATTTCCCGTGAAACTACAATCCTATAATGTTATTTTATGCTATTCGCGAATAAACTCGTGTAGGAGTGGATTTATATTGTATGAATTTCTCTGGGCAACAACAAACAGCAACAAAAAAATTGTGTTCATAAATTTTTGCCAATAAATGTAACACTGAAAGCTGTCGACGATATATTTGAAGAGTGAGTTGGAGTAAGAGAGGAGAAAATTGCCATAAATTTTTATGAACAACTCATAAAACTTTCGTTTTTTCTCTAAAGATTTTTATGATCGCAACCAGAAAATTGCGCTTATGATTTTTTTTTTTTTTGCTGCTGCCTTTGCTC
This sequence comes from Polypedilum pembai, assembly GCA_014622435.1. NCBI lineage: Eukaryota > Metazoa > Arthropoda > Insecta > Diptera > Chironomidae > Polypedilum > Polypedilum pembai. Next base: position 15,919 of record JACWBX010003948.1, read on the forward strand.
ATCTTTTGCATTTCAATATGAAAGCTATACTCGTGAAATATGTGCTTTTAAAACAGCTTTTATTTTATCATTTCAGCACATTTTTACAACGAGTTTTGAATTATTAAGAAAGATTCTCTTTTATGACTAGGCTTTAATTGAAATTTACGTTTTTTAATATGTGAAATTTCTGTCAATTGGAAAAAAAATCGTAAATTGAGTAATAAAGTCTTTATTCTTACTTGTTCATACTTTCTTTTGAATCGCATTGTCTTTCATGTCATTCTACTGTTTAATTCAATTGTCAAGCTAAATTTCATTGCACGTATGAAAGTTGATTCATGTAATAGATCAAATATTTACTCAAATAATTTTTGTCATATATTGACATTATACTTAGAAATCTTTAGTATACTTATCTTCAACCCACATATATGAACTTCTTTATTTTCATACTGAATTGAGTTTTATAAATAACAACGAGAGCATTATTGCTATGAAACTGGAAACTTTGATTGTTATATACCGAAAAAGATTTCTGATATTTGAGCAAAACTAGAGCTTTGTCTAAAATGTGTTAATATTGAATGATAATTCTCAAATTTCTTATTCAATGTTTGCATCCTTTCTTAATATTTATTTTCCTTGAAAAATCAAAAATATATTAAACTTGCTGAAAATCAGAGTTGTTTGCGGCAAACTCTTTAGCTACTTAAATTATAGATTTTCACGAGTAAAATAAAAGTAATTTGAATACTTGCGGTTTAGTTGCGAATGAGATATGACATTTTAAGTCTTTGACAAATTTTTTTCGACGATTTTTCAATAAAATTGAAATAGAGCGAGATTAAAATTGAAATAAAACACCGCCCAATTCAATCGCGAACCTATTAATTACTTTTATTTTACTCGTGGAGCTTTATAGAATCAGTAACAAAACAGTTTTTCAAAATATGAAGTTTCAGTTTTGAGATATTTATCAAACCGGCGAGCTTTGCTGGTAATAACTCTGAAGAAAATATATGTTATTGATACATTGAACACTAACAAATTTCAAGATTAACGTATTTTTGGTTTACTAGGAATTTTGAAAATTTGTTTTTATGAGTGCGAAGGTTTTATTTTATTTTATTTTTTTGTATTTATTGCTTAGAACAATTAGATTTTAACATATAATGACAACTTTTCGGTGAAATTGAAATTTAATTCTATGTTGAAAATTTTTGTTTTTCTTTATTTTCATTTTAATTTTTGTTTACAAAACAGTAAGAAAAGAATTCTCAGAGAAAATGAAAATGTTGAACAATTTTAAAAATGTAAACAAATTATAATGAATTTTTAAAAATATTCTTAAAACAGTACATTATAAACCAATTAAGAAAGTTTAAATGATAAAATTTAAATACGATTGATATATATGATACGAAAATCTGCTGAAAATAATGGCATTGGTACAGAATTTTAAAATTGTTTTTGTTAAAACTTTTTTACAATTCTCTAATTTAAACTCATACAAGTTTCTCATTAGTTTCATTACTTTTTTCTTCAAGAAATATATTTTATTAAAAATTTCAATTTAGCTTAAAATAATTTCCTTAAAATTCATAAACACTTCTTCACGCCACAGGATACAATAATATGAGAAAATTTTCTCAACACTTTATAAACATCAACATTTTTTTCACAACCTCACCACATGAATAAAGTGAAAGCTTGGCTTAAATGCTTGTCATAAAAATTAAATTTTTAATGCTTTCAAGTGGTAAAAGAACAAGATAATAATCTTTCAAGAGTAAGTGAAGATTTTTTCTTAACAGCTCGTAAGGTCAGAACTTCTGCATTTGCCACCAGCATGTGCTTGTTGTATAAATTATGTTAATTTGATAGTGCAATAAAACAACATTTTGTGGTGACTGTCGTGACAAAATTAATTTTTTCTATGCAGCATGCTGAGTGAATGTGCAACATTTGTTTATGAAAGATGAAAATAAAATTTTCGACCATGTTTTGATTTCATTAGAAAATTAGCTTCAAGCTCACTCTCACCGTGACGTTAAACATAAAAATTGAACTCAGCTGTTGGAGATGCTTGGGAAAATTTTCCTTTAAATATTCATCTCTTAACTTTCAAGCAGTCGCACGTGATTTGCGGGTTACTTTGAAGTGCTTTAATGTCAAAGAAGGCGACAATTGTGAAGTAATAGAAAATTGATCATTAATGTTGAAACATCTGTGCCAAGAGAGAGAAAAAAAATTAATTTTCATGTGAACTTTGAACCTTTTTACGTATAATAAAAAATATTTGATAGATTTTAATGGTAACATCTGTGTCGGGTGAAATGTGAAATTTTGCTTGTAACTGAATTGAATTATTGGAAAAACTTCAACAACCTTCAATTAATGCTGCTCATTATTTAGTGTCTGCCTATTTGCGTACGAAAATACAGACAACGGATCGAAATTAAATTTTTCTTTTTTATTGCAATGACTTCATTAATTTTCCTTTACGCACGAGAGAAAATATTGCTAATTAATTTTTCATAGAGTGAATTTTTGGTCTCATTTGATATTTGGTATTATAAGTCAAATTAAAGAAAAATTATTTTTAGCCTCTTATTTATTTATAAAAGGCAAATTTTAAGGGTTTCATAATTTTTATTAATAAGAAATTTTAATTGCAGCATCGATTTCTAACTAAATCAATTAACATTTTTTAAGTGAAAATTCTTTTAGAATTTAAATTTTCAAAAAAAACGTTAAATAAAATTTTTTATGGATGTATTTAAAATGCGCTTTCTGTACAAAACTAATGATTAAATTTTTTATTCTTAATTGCAGTTTGAATTTTATGGTTTTTGTTTTTATCCTTTGAAATGTGTTTCATAAAGATCATAAGTAAAAAAGATTAAAAATGTTTTCTGTTTGTCGTAAAAATATAATTGTATTAGAAATTTAAAAATTTTATTTAAATGTTCCACGCGTCACAGCTTCAAATATTCTTGGAATAAATCAATTTGATTTAAGGTTCACTTAAAGGAATGAAAAGTCGCGAAAGCATTAAAGGGAGGCATGGAAATGCGCGAAGATACATACAAAAACATTTTATAAAAATAAAATGCTAAAAAGAAATTGTCACATAAAACTTTTTTCTTAGAAATTTTCATAAAATTTAAAAAAAAAATCATCAGATGTAAAAAGATAAAAAGACATTCTCAAAAAATTCTTTTTCACCGCCCATATGAATTCTTTTCAATCATGACGAGACATTTAAATGATATTAAGTTTTCATTCTAATCGATTGACATGTTGGTGATGTCTGTCAAATAACAATAATAATAATAATCATCATGACTGTATGATTAAATTTGTGTCTGTTGAAATCCAATATGATAAAGTTGTTTATTTTAGTTTCACCTTTTGTATTGTTGACTTGGGCAACAAAAGCTATATGCTCATTAGTACCTGAGACATGTATGTGTGTGATTTGTTGATAGGTTAAGCATAATTAAGACAAGATAACTCTAACATTGTTTATTATTATTAAATATTAAGATGATGTATGTAATATGCGATTACTTTAACTGCAAAAGTTTTATTTTTCAACATTATTTACAAGTAGTAATTGAAATATATATATTTCGTAAATAATTTTTGAAAATATTTTACCGGATTATAAAAATTTAAAATGAAAAATAATTTGCAATTCACAACCAACTTCACGTTTTTTGTTAATCTTTTCAATTTTCAAACTTTATAATAAGTCTGGTATAATGCTTGAATAATAAAATTTAAAACTGCTACCGTCTTTCCTCGATTATAAGAGCCGATCTTTTATTCGAACAAGCCCACAATTCTAAAATTTTTGATTTTTCCGATTTTCGTTTGAATATGAGAGCTTTTTAAAAAATACGTTAAAAATAAGAATTTTTGAAAGCAAAAATTAAAAAATTTTACAAAAAATTTTTTAATTTTGTTTGAATATAATAATAATTGAATTTAATCGAGAGAACACGGTAGAGTAATTCTTCTAACAAAGTATTTGCAAAGATTTTAATTTTATTTTCATAAAATGCACTATTTCAATTTTTTTCAAAATTTTCAAATCATCTTCATAAATAAAAAATTAAAATTTTAAATTCACAAAACGTGATAAATTTAAAATTTCATTCGCTTTTTATATATTTTGTATAACTTATGCCCTTTTACAATTCTTCCCCATTGCCAAATTTCTATGAAAATTGATTTTTTTATCGAATATATTTTCATTCTTGCTGTTCTTTGTCTCTTAGTTTTGCAGAGAAAAATATTATGATATTTCAACCTTTTGTCGAGCTATGAACACAAATACATACACAAAGAGAGGAAAAAGGTTAAAAAGAATATTTTCTTTTCAGTTATAGCATAGATAAATGATATGCTGCCATTATCAGTTTTGTTACCCTTCCGCAAATGATTATGTTGTCACATTTTTGTCTTTTTTATGTGCGGAATTTTCATATTTCTAAAGGAATAAAACACACTCACATGCCTGCGTACCTATTATGCATAAAACATTTTTCATCGTTCGTTTATAAATTTAGTATGGAGAATTTTTCATTGTTAATTTCAACAGAACATGTCATGTTAGTGATGAAGGAAAAAGTCAGGTGAAATTTGAAAGGGTGGCGTAGCGTATTCACTTATTTAATCCCTCTTTCATTATTTAAGTGAAAATTTCATTCAAGATTTTAATGATTTTCTGTAGGAATCTCTAGACATTAAATGAGTTGGAAATTATCATAAACATACGCTCCGTGTTTTTGACAAATATTAATTAATTACTTCAAGAATACCTAGGAAGGTAAATAACACAAAATTTACATTTTTATTGTCAATAATAGAAAAAGTAATTTTTAGATAACGTTGATTTTCATCACAAATTTATTGTGACTTGCCGCAAGAAAGTTATGAAACTTATAAACGCCATAACTTTCCGAAGAACATCAAAATCCTCTATATGCCTTGATAAAAGATTGATATTGATTAAATTTTAATTTGTGAGCTCTGCGTGAGTAAACTTCAAGCTTAGGAGATATTGGTTGCTTTTCGATTCTAAATTTCTTTGAAACATTAAAATTGTATCTTGGTTGATTCTACTCTTTGATATTTTAGGTAGATTTTAGCAAAATAAAAAGCATTTTTGGGTAATGGAACCTAAATTTGACTTAGTTCACTAATTTCACAAAAATAAACATTAATAACTTTGTTGATATTCCATTATTCTCTTTGAGTTTACATTAAATGATGCAATTGAGTTTACTCTTTGATATTGAATTGCTATTGAAGCTCAAGAATCTATTGTTTTGTCACAATTTACATGAATATGCCGGCACCTAACTTTGATCTAGTGGATCACAACTTTGACCTATTCAAGAACCTAACTTTGACCTATTTGTTATTAAAAATTTTTTGTTCCAAATCACTTTCAGAGTATTTTTAAAACATAGTTCATTAAATCCTCGTTTGATTTCTACCTATTTCGATTATTTTAATTGAGGATTTAAGATAAAATTCGCAAAAGTTGTTTCAAACAAATTAAATGTTTACAAAAAAGTTTAACTGATTATTGCAAAACAATAGGTCAAAGTTGGGTTCCTGACTAGGTCAAAGCTGGGTTCCGGCATATTTGATCAATTTAAATGACCTAAAACTCAATAAAATGTGTGATTTTAAGTGATAAAGTGTAGTTCAAATGGTTTTAAATCAAATTACTGCTTTAGAGAATCATAAAATTATTTTATTCAAAGTGAAAATAGTGAAAATAAAATTGGTCAAAATTTTTAAAATTTTTTGTGAAAAAGAAAATGAAAATATTTGAATAAATACTTGCTAAAGTGCATCAGTTTTTAGTTAAAATAGTAAAGAAAGACAAAACTAATCATATTCTGTACAATATATGCATATATATAGTGAATATCAAAAGAATACAAATAGGTCAAAGTTAGGAGTAGGTCAAAATTAGGTTCCTCTACCCTAATTGAATTTGTAAATCATTTATTTTGTTTTCTTTATTTACATTCATTTTCTTTATTTAGCAAAATTTTCAATTTAAGATACATTAAATACAGCAATCGAAAACTTGAGACCATTTTAAACTTCAATAACGTCCTTCTATTGAAAGCAAAACGTTTCTAATTGCATTCTTTACCATTAATTTTGCCTTGGTGAATTTACACCAAATCCAAAGCATTTTTCTTCTTTTGTAATTCTACACCGGTCGTCAATGAAATTTATTGTTATTTGCGTGATGCCCATTAAATAAACATTTTTTCCAACACATGTACGCGTGTATTTTCATGAGATTTTTGTAATCTTCCATTATTGATATAAACACAGTCAAGTGATAACTTTTTAACTTTCACAAAAACAAAATTGACTCATTTTACGACTACTGCTGCTCATTTGACCTTCACTTCTTAAGGCTCTTTAACTTCAGCATGTCTCGGAATCAGATTAATCGTTTTAATAGTGTTTGAAAGTCAATTAACTTTCGAGCAGATAACAGTTTCGCTTTTCTTCTATTGACAAGCTCGAATGTCTTTTCAATGAAGCCCAAATTGTTATTGTTGCTTCTTATCGCACCCAAAAACTTCTTTTTACTTCGATCATCAACTTTTTTTGTCCTTTTTCACAGAGATTTTTTTCTCTCTCATTGACAGTCACTTGCATCTTCGGCAAATACCCACAAGCATCTTTTATCCTCATTTTTGTACCTTCCAACACATTGGACGATAATTGGATTTTATCAGCACGTTGTTATTCTGATTTTTGACTAAATTATCTTAGCAAGAGTCAATGAAATTGCTTAATTCCAAATAAATCCAGCAGTGACTGTTGGAAGCTCCATTAATTCCATTCAAAAGCGTGCGCTCATGATGGCTTGTTTGTTGCCATTCAACACGAAGCAATTATCATTTCCGTGCACCATAAAAATTTAATTTAAGCTGCTCTTCTTTCCATTCTGTTTAATGAGAAGAAGGAAAGAAAAAGAAATTTTGGCATTAAATGCTGTTTTTTTTTTCAATGAACTTGCTTAATGTTTGACGCTCCATAATCTATTTCGGCTAGTGCTATTGTTAATAAGAAGAAGTTTTATATAATGAAATACAATACGATACCGGTAGCAGCACAACAACAGGAAATTAGCGTGGGTAAATGTCTAAAAATAATAAGGATGTTGCGAAGTTTACCGTTAAATTAAAACAATTACACTCAAGAGAGAAGAGTGGGAAATGGCGATTAGAACTTTTCTTTCTTTCGATTAATTCTTCCTTTTTCATACTTTATTCGTTTTATTGCATGAAATTTATAAACTTCTTCTTTTTTTCACCATAGTAATGGTATAAAAAGGAATCAGGACTTCTGTTTTTATTTTCTAAAATAAAGGTAAACAATTAATTTTAATTGAGGCTGACTAAAAGTCAAAACATTTCAACCTTTTCATAGAATTGAGGAAATTTTAGTTTCATCTTCTAATTAAAACAAGAACAAAGATGAATCTTGTTCACGGAGCTTTGATTGAAAAGTAAACTTTATTATTTTTAATTTGATTGACAAAACAAATTTCAAATGAGCATTAGCATGATTACTTTTTATTGATGTACATATCAATTGAAAAATTTGCAAATAATGATGCTTAATACTGCAAATGCCGATATTCAATGTTTTTTGATACTGTAGTTACCCTTTAATCTTCTACTGCCACACTATATACCACAATCGCATGTCATGCTATAACAGTCAATCTGTTGGAGTCAAAAAGTTATCCAGTCATCATTATAAATGCTGTGAACCGTTTGTGGTTTTCTGTAGAGCTATTGATAAGCTAAATGACTTTTTTGGCTGCTATGAAAACAAATTTTACTGTATTGTTATTAAAATTTTTTTTAAATAAATTATTTTATAACCTTTTGTCGAATCTGTTTTTAACTGTTGGTCGAATTTTTTGAAAAATGTTTTTTATATTTTTTCACACAAATATTTATCTCAAAAAAATTTGGTTTTTCAAATGTTATCTGTCAGATAGTTGCGAAAGAAAAAATGACAATTATTTTAACAAAATCTTGAATTCAAATTTTTAGCGCATTTTTGTATACAACAATGCAGCTGATATCTTCACTTTGACTGGCTGGCAGTTCGGTGAGGCATTAGATCTCGAAAACTAGAATAGCTAGAGACTTGCGGTTTTTCGTTTTCTATTTCTGCGAAGTTAAAAAGTTATCACTGTTTGTAAAACTTGAGAAATTGCGAGATAAAATTTCAATATGGAGTTTAGTTTCAATATTTATCACTGAGAGCTAGATTGTCAACAAACAGATTATCAATCGACAGTGTTTTTAACAGAATTAAGTATTTAAAATAGAATTATCTAGATATCACAAATTGATTGTCATCATAGTTTAAGAAATTTAAATTGGAATTTACTTGCTGTTATAACATTTGAATTACTTAATAATAATCATATTGAAATTTTAAAATAAGTTTCTTTATTATTTAATTGTTAATCAACATTGATCTGTGGCGACAAAAATACGCTAAAGTAATCCGACCTATTTTTTTTTTGATGAAACATTCAAAATAAAAAATTTCATCTCAATAAATTTTTTTGGATGTTTAATGGTAATTTTTAAATAAAAAAATCATAAAATAAAATATTTCAGTTGAAACTGGAATAAATAAATCTTTTGAAAATTCCCATGAGGAATAAAGCCGCAAAATTTTATTAAAAGAGAAAATAACAATAAACTGACAAATGTAACCACAGCAAGGGATACTAATTAATTCCCTCTGGTCACAAAAATTGTAATTTTTTGATCACATAAAACAAAAATATTTTCTTAGAGGAATTTTTCCATCATAAAACATTGGTATTGGTTTAATTAAATATTTCATATCATATGTGAAATATTCAAAATAAATAAAATCCATTGTTGTGTTTTTCAAATGAAATATTCAAAGCTTTTCAAAGGTAGAATGTATCATAAATTGTTGAATATATTCTTTTGATAATTTATTTCATTTAATATGAATTCATACATAATATTTCTAACAAAATTTAAAGATTTTAATTTTAAATTTAATGAGTGGATGTAAATGATTTCTGTATATAATGATTATTTTTTGCATAAATTTCAATTAATTATTTCTTTCACTCATTTATGATTTTTCCATTCATTCCCGGATTATGATCATGATGCCATTCACAGGAGCAAGAGCCTTTTCTCTCTTGTTTGCCAAAAAACATCTCTCGGTCTTCACATAATCGAGTGAACAAACAAACAATGAAAACGAGTGGGAGTGTGTATATTAAATAAAAACAATTTCCGCCTTTTCTCATATCCCTCTACACACTCACAACTGATGATAATTTACAGATAAAAACTCTTTCGTCACATGCACATACATATCTACAATTTTATTTGTAAACGAAAAAAAAACAGAATCATTTTCTAGTTCATAAAGTGAATGTTTGCTTTCATTATTTTCAAGTGTCATTGGAATCGATTGCAACACACACAGCTGTTGTTGAATCAAACAAAATAAAAACAATCGAGAAAAAGTATTTTCGTTGCTTACGAGTGGGGTAATGTTTATCTTTACAATTAATTCGTTAATCAAGATAAAGAAGAAGATCTACTATTTTTGCTTTCACTTCCTTGTAATTGTTAGTTAATGGATAATACCATTATACTTGTAGAATGGAAAGAATAGGTAAGTAAGCTATTTACTTTCACAAGCACATGTGAAGAGAACATTAGAGAAAGGAAATCTAATCTGGAAAGTTATGAGTGCTGTGCAATGAATGTCTAGCTTTTCTTTCGCTACACATTCATTAAAGCATGGGGTGAATAAGAAAGTTACTTTTTCTTTGACTTTTAATAATTTATTGATTTATTAACTTTAGATAAACTTCCGTGAAAATTTTGATAATTTGTTTGCAAACAAACAAAAGTTTTCTGTAAACAAAAGAAATTTTCATTACCAAGCAATAAATTTCATAAAAAGTCTTTAAAACTAATTTAATTACCATTTATAATAATAATAATAATAATAGGAAGATAAAGACTAAATGTTTATAAAGCTAATGCAAAAGAAACTGAAATCTACAGAAAAATCATTAAGTAAATGTAAATCCTTCATTTTCAGCAGGATGTTGTGTGACAACTGAGTGGTTTCCTTTTATGATCAACCTTCAGTTTAATGTCTCGAGACACACGTGTGCTGTTTACTCAAATATACACCTGTGTTTCATTATGCCTTTCAAAGATAAGTAAAATTTTCTACCTCTTCACTGAGAAAAAAAGCTTTTTAATTGGCATAAAGTTTGTGCAAATAAAACATAGTTATAAATCCAAAAAGCAAACTTTATTAGACTATAAAATTTTTTATGATGTTTAAAAAACTTTTTTAACACCTTCAAAAAATTTTATGGGACTAATAAAGTTTGCTTTTTAGGACTCATAACTATGCACACAAAAAAAAATTTAACTGGCATAAAGTTGGATCTCATAAAGCGACTGTATGCCAGAAAAAAAATAAAACTTTATGAAAGCTAAAAAAGTTTTATAAGGTCTAAAAAGTTTGCATGGAAAAAAAATATGTGTTATAAAGTATATTATTTATGCCTCATAAATAGTTTTATTAGATCTAGCTTTATGCCAGTTAAAAATTTTTTTCTCCGTGTTACTTTATCTTTTTCCAAGGTCTTTTCTTGAACATATCGGAAGTAAATTTATCGATTTCTTGTAATATATTACAAATTCTTGTTTCTATCATACTTTATTAAATATTTCATGAAAATTTCAAAATCAACAGAGATTTGAAAAGCTTTGGTGACGTTAATCAAGAACATGTGTTGTATCAAATTCCAAATCAAAGCTCGCGCAATATGAGAGTGAATCAAAAGATAAAATTTAGTTTCCTAGAAATGTACATTTGAAAATGTTTTCGTTGCCATAGATTAAGATTTATGGTTTCATTTTACAATTATCATCAATATTTTGAATGCTTTCAAGAAGATAATTGTGACATAGATTCAATTTCAATACACACGTGATTCTTTTTGAGTGTGCCTTTTTACCCAATTATCTTTTTGTACACACGAAAAAGAAGTTGCTGAATATGCAGAAGCTAGAAAAACACACATTTATCATCATTTACCGTTTATCATGATACACTAAGAGTATGAAATTCTGTAATGTTGCTACTTTCATTTTCTATGGTTCTTTTGGTTTAGAAAAGTTAATGTCACGGTTTAAGTTTCTGTTTCATCAAATACCTAATGCTTTTAAATAAATTATTTATTTGATAAGATTAAAATTTTAATCCTCTAACTAGAATGTAAATATTTTTTTCAAATCTGTATCTGTTTTTGACATATTTTAATTTATATCAAATATTTTCTTCTTTAATTAAAGTTCAGAAAATTGCCAACAAAGTTAAATTTTTATCGCATGTAACAACCTAGTATCAAGTCAATGAACTTTTAAAATACATTTAGGTTGCCTATGACAATTTTCTGCTATTTTTTAAATTTATTGAATTCAGTAAAGTATGAGAGAAAAAAAAAGAAATTATCTCAGAGTGTGTTGTGGTAAAAAAAAGTTTTTTTTTGGCTAAATTCAAACAAACCCGGAAAGGACTGTAATTTATCTTATTATCAGTCGCGTACAATGATGAATTTACGCTTCCATAACCCTGGTTAAAAGATATATAACATTACTTCAGTTAGCTTTCTTTTTTTTATGATTGATCTAAACTTGAATACTCTTGTGACTTTGTCGCTTGTTAAAATTTTTTGTCCTCAACTTATCCCTAATATTTCCAATGAATGTTACTCATAAAAACATCAATTTTTAAGGCACCAGTTTTATAAAATCGATGACAATTGGCGTAATAGTGAATATTTTGTGGTGTTTTTTTTGCTATTCACAAGAAATCGCTACAATTATCATGCAGATCTTTGGCGCTTGCTAAAAATTCATAAAAAAACTATGAGATTTTTTTATTTTTGCATTTTTAATTGAATAAAAAGAATTTCAAGTACAACTTGTAGCAAAAGAACAAAAGAGAAAAGAAACAATCTATTCTATATTACTCTATTTTTTTCAAATTAAACACGTTTTGCTTGTTATATTCTTCGTGTAATATTCTTTCTATTATGTTATAGTGAAAATAAAGAATGAAAAATTATACAAGTGCAAAACGAGTGAGTGAGACGAGATAAAAGAAAATAAAATGAAAAAAAAGCAACGCAAGAAGTAAACAACTTTTCTTTATACAATATACATTTTGTTTGTTGAATCTTTTCATTTCTATTTTCATTCTTTTTACATCACAAAACATTGAATGCATGAAAGAGAAAGAAGAAAATATTATAATGGAAGCAATTTTCTTCTCACTCGTTGCTTTCTGCAATTGTCGTCAGGAATAAATGTGAAGAGACAGTAGTATAGTCATGAGCTTCTTACACTTAAAGGCGTTTCTTGTTATATTAAATTCTCTTCATAAACGTCTTCATTTCACTTCAGCTTCGTTCATTTAATTTGTTTTTGTTGAGAAGAGGCTTGATACACATATGTCGGTGTTTTTGCGCTTTATTGAATTTACACGATAATAAATTTAATCTTTCATTTCAAATTGTCACAATGCGAAAGGGAGAAAAAATTAATTTTTTATTACTTATTGCAAAAGTACCAGAGTCCCTAAAGTGCCTTTCACCTACCATCATCGATAACATGATTACAAATTGATGACAATGAAAACGATGCTTTTTGCTCTTTTATTGTTATTATTGCAACATTGGATTCATTCTTTTCTCAATGATTGCCGTAATACTATTGTTAAAAATCAATTTATATTATATAGATTTTTTATTGATTGAACGTTTTCATTATTGCATTTTGACGTGATATGCTTGAATTTTTCTTCTTCTTTGACTGTGAAACAAAATGAATATTTTTATTATTATTTCTTATTTATACATGTGTAACAATCATACAATGCTTGTAAAAGAGATAAAAGTTGAAGAGTGATATCGAATCAATCATAAATTTTTATATTTGACATTCGATTCTCTTCAATAAAGCAAAAAAAAATTTTGATTTTGCTTTCAATTTGATGTGAAATTAAAATTGAGAAATGTTGAATGAATTTCGATCATTTCCCAGCTGTCTTTAGAATCTATCTTTAGACATTTTAACATTTGAAATCACTCAAAAATACCTTTGCTTCTTCATTTTGGAAAACTTCGAAATTTCTTTGTAATATTGTCTACAAAGAGGATTCACAACTGAAAATGTTCAAAAATAATTCTTCAGTTATTTGTCATATTCTATTTATAGAAATTTTTTGTCATCAAAGCAAATAAATTTATGATGAAATAAGTTAATTCTGACAAATTTCATAATTGCATTGGCGACAATAGAGAGCAGTAAAAAATTTAAACTTGCCCACAAGGGACAAAACACAAAAATAAATGAAAGAGAAGAGGAAGAAAATGGAAATTATTTAACTGTTGTTGTAGGATTTTTGCGCTTTTATTAATCTCATAATTTCATTTATTTTCTCTGTTCTCTCTTTTCTACTTACTTTATACGGTATATAATAAAAGAAACTTTGTTATTTTTGATCTTTTTGTGCAGATTAAACTTTTTTTGAAGGCGTAAAAAAAATCACGAGATATGAACTAAATGTAGAGAGAGAGGAGCCGCACATTAACTTTAATTTCATTCACAGGAAGTTGCTTAATTTCTCTTTCTTTTGCGTTGAGATGGTAATTGATATCACAAAGTTAGAAGATATTTTGTATGCTAGTCATTTTTTATAAGCTTCTCTTTTACCAGCACATGAATGCTTGGACATGAATGAAAAAAAGAAAGCAATTTTTTGTACTCATTGCCGCAATTTTTTCTGTTTATTCTCATCATCTAAATGCTTTTCGTTGTTGTTGTTGCTCTCATGTATAAGCACGCGTCAGCGTGAATGAAACGAAGAAATAATAAAAAAAGTTTTTCTTTTTCTAAACGATGCTGTTTTATTTCCTTTTTTTCGAGGTCTCATTTCTTACGCTTTTTTTTTGAAAAATGATAATCTTTGTATACGTCAACTGTTTTGTGTTATTGCGAACTGCCAAAAAAGCTTTCTGCTGTTGTTCGTCCTTGTCGCTTTGTTCACAATCGGACCAGAAATGAAAATTAATGTACACAAATTTTATCCCCTCTCCGCCTTGCTCGTTTTTCGGATATTTTCATTTATCTGTCACTGTTCACATTTAGATCGCGATTGGTGATAATGTTGTTGCCCAACTCTTGTGTGAAGATGTTGATTAGAGATTATTTGATTATATTTCTGTTTGTTTACTTATTCATGCTTTTTTGCAATAAAATTTGATTAAAATTGAGAATATTTGGTGCAAATTTACTTTCGACAAGTCTTAATAAAAGTAACCAAAAATATGTTACGCTTTCCGTTTATAAGCCTTTGGCTTGTCGCAGCAAATAAACGGAAAGTCGTAACGTATTTTTCATTACTCGAGAAAGAAAGTTTGTAAGCATAAGAAAATAAGTTATTCCCCATACAATGAGCAGCATTAACACTATCAGATTTCTGTAAACACCACCATTTATTTTATAATATTTCTCTAATTGCATGTGCAAACTCTCGCGAATGAAAATTTTTACGTTCTCGAGTAGAAAACTTTGAAAAATTGCAACAATTATCTTGTTTTAATTGCCAACTTGTAAGTGCATGAGATTGCTCGCTTGAGAGAGTCACGATAAAATGAGATTGAGAGAAGAAAAAGGTTTTTGCTTAACTGAGAGGAAGTTTTAAAAC